>JAAXYW010002241.1:0-16339 GCA_036851895.1 Orthonychiurus folsomi
AGACATAATGCTGATAACTATAATTCTCTTAATTATGTCTCTAGATTTTGTGCTTTGAAGCAGTTTGCGGGATTTCGAATCCCAAACGTATGGACTTGCAACTAATCGCCGCATGGCAGTAGTCAGGGTTTCTTCAAAAGCTAGTAGCGAATCAATTTCCATTGTTTATGGGGGAAAAATAAGTATTCCGGAAAATAATATAAAATTTCCTCCTATGTTTTTTGCCACCAACCCGACTCGTGTTTGCGATTGAAAATGTAGAGACCTGATTTATAAAGCAAAGGGTTTTGGATTTTTGTCGCAACTTTGTGGCTTTCTACTCGTATCCTACATCTCAGCCATTTGGAAATACATCGCAACTAATTTATTTTAATAAAGAAATGAAAGGAATCGACACTTCGCTTTGTTTTTGGATCCCGGTCTCCTGCCGCCTGCTCAATTTATAATGAGGTGCAAATCAAAGGCACTATGAATGCAATTAATAATTTACAGTTGAATGTTTTTCCAGCAAATAGATTTTTAGCCGGTTTTCCTCTGCATATTAAACTACGAGCTGTTTCTCAGTGACGGCATTTGTTGCCAGAATTGAATATTTCTATATGTGATTTCAATCCACATATCTTTAAAAGCACCACGCAGAAAAACCAACCAAATCGCTTTTAAAATCAATAGTTTTTTAAGGGTACGTATTATGGGGCGGGGGAGTCTGCGAGATTTCTTTCTACTAAACCAACATATTACAATGGGGAGCAGAGTATCAAAAAAGTCGGAAAATACCAATACGTAATGTGTGAGCGAGCCCTACGTGAAATATTAAGCACCGTTTTGCTGTTATTGTTATTCAAAATGTTATCAGTGAAAATACGCTCAAGTTCTTAATCCGGCAGACATATGCTTTTCTTTGAAATAAGTATGTATGCCTGAGAATTTTTTTTGCTGAACAACTAAAATACAAATTGATTCAGTGGGTATACACATGAATGCTTGTGTGTATAAAGTGCGAGACCGAATTTATAACTGCGTATGCACAAAAGGAAAGCATCCTATGTACCCACTCATTTTAAATTAACTAATTTTCTTCTCAAGGCACTTAAATCCAAATCTTAAGCAAGGCCAAGATCAATAATAATTACGTAAATTGGAATTCACTATAAGGTATGCATTTATGCGTTGTTGACCGTAAACTCCCGAATTAAACAATTAAATAAAGTGCATGAACACAAACTAAAATTATCAGTACCATCCTATAAACAGTAAAGAACCTTACAAATCAAAGAGTTTTGGATTGTTGTCCCAACTTTGTGGCTTCCTATTTACCATTTTCTGGAATAACATCACAACTTATTCATTTTAATAAAAAAAGGAAAGGAATCGATGTTTTGCTTTGTCTTTGGGTTCCGGTCGCCTGTTAAATTTATAATGAGGTGCGATTAAAATCTATATACTACCATGAAGTTAAAAATGTTTTTCTACTCAATAGATTTATAGCCTGTTTTACTCTGTAAATTAAACTGCGAACTGTTTTTCAGTCACACCCCATTTGTTGCCAGAATTGAATATTTCTAGATGTGGTTTGGATTCTGCATTGCATGTTTATTCACGATTCATGTCTGAGACTCTATGAAAATGTATTTTGAAAAGCAAAACATGAAAAACTTGTAAGACGTTTATGTTAATAATTATTATTTTTTTGCGCTTAACGAGGTATTCATAGCTGCATCGCTATTGTATGCATGTCTGCATGTACGATTAGATTCAATGCTCAATATAGCCGAATTTTCCTACTCCTTTATCCATAGCGTTAAAGCATACAAAAATAGAGATAACAATTGCATTGAAAAATCCAACATTTAAAAAATCGTAGTCAATGTATGTGGTTAGTATAAACGTGCACGTGTGCGTGTGGGACAGATTCAGTGCACTGGAAGTGCAATTGTGGTCCATGCATGAATGTGAGTTTAAACAAACTACAACGATCGATTTAGGATGCTTACATAATACATACGTACTACCCTAATTCTCCTGCATGTAGTCTACATTACAGCATTGGACTCTGGAGTGTCAAATTGCAGTTAAAGTAATAGAGGCGACCGGCCAGCCAAAGCACCATGTGATTTCAGGAACGTACANGGCGACCGGCCAGCCAAAGCACCATGTGATTTCAGGAACGTACATACGACGGGCACATCCCTAACCAACACAAATTAAACTTAATTATAACAAAGTGCGGTGCGGTGCTGTGCTAAATAGTCACAAGTTAGTAAGGAATATTAGATTAGACTTTAACTTGACGACTACGACAGAGTTGCATAATAACTTATTACAAAATCAACGTGTGAAGTGATAAATTTGTGATTGAAACAATGACTGTATTCTACAAAATCGGGGACGGGGGCGGAAGTGTCTTCGGAGGATTCGCAAATCTCCTTTTTCGATGGCGCGGATCAATATTCAAATTGATGTGGCCGGACCTCACAATTTTCCTTCTTGCGTTCTACACATGTTCGGTCACCTACCGCTATTTGTTGAATCCACACCAGCAACGGCTTTTTGAGCAATTTGCTGCATATTGTGAAAAATACGGGAATCTGATTCCGGTCTCCTTCGTGCTTGGATTCTACGTTTCGATTGTTGTATCTAGATGGTGGGCACAATATAAAACAATCCCTTGGATTGATACAATGGCCCTATGGGTCAACTCCGTGTTACCTGGTGATGGGGAATCGGAGCGGATGTATCGTCGAACAATTATGCGATACATGGTATTGGCCATAACCCAGTGCTTTACACTCATCAGCCCAACGGTCAAAAAACGATTTCCCACCCATGAGCATTACATTACAGCGGGTTTGCTTACGGTGGATGAAAAACGGATTCTGGAGGACATTTCCAGCAGCGTTCACAGTTCTCATCAATTACATTGGATTCCATTCATTTGGGCGGGGAATTTGATTATGGCAGCTAGGGCGGAAAATAAAATCAAGGTTGATACCTACGTGAGGGCACTGCTGGATGAAATCAATAAGACGAAGGACAAGTGCAATAGATTACTGGATTTTGACAGGATCTGCATCCCATTGGTGTACACTCAAGTGGTTACAATGGCCGTGTATTCTTATTTCCTGAGTTGTGTCATGGGGCGGCAGTGGCTTTATCCGCAAGCGAATTCAAATGATGAGAAGATAAGGGACAGTAAGCTAATTAATTAATTAAATATGTATGATGTCTTAATTAGTTTTATAATTTGAGATATTTTAATACATCAGGTCTTGGGGAACACGGCTCGGATGACTTGGATCTTGTTGTCCCACTTTTTACGATCCTTCAATTCTTTTTTTACATGGGTTGGCTGAAGGTTGCAGAAACTTTGGTGAATCCATTTGGTGAGGATGACAATGACTTTGAATTGCAATGGATGGTGGATAGATCTCTAATGGTATGAAACTATCATTTTAGTTACTTATTTGAGAACATTAAATAGAACATATTGACAGTGTTTTACTTTTTGCGTCCATCGCAGACTGCACTGATATAACTAAACCTTAGCTCAATAATATATGAATGATATTGATTATATGTTAATATAAGATTTGAATATTAACTCATAGGTGGCTTATATGATTGTCGATGAAATCCATAAGGAGACGCCGAAGCTTGTTAAGGATATTCACTGGAATACAATGGTCCCATTAAATCTTCCACATACAAAATCTTCAATAAAATTCCCATACACCCCACCGGCGGGTACTACGGCTGATCTGGTCGTGGATAGAATTGATTCTCATATAATAGCGGGCCCGGAAATCCCGATTATTGACGAAAAGCAGTGCGAACAAATACTCCAGGACCCGAAATCCAGGCGAGGATTTGCTCGTGAGCTTAGGAGGAAATTTATTGGAAATACATCCAAAAATTGCAAAACTGGTATACTCAGCTGGATTAGATCTCGGAGGAAGGAAACAAGTAACACGGGTGGAGGTGGAAGGGAATTGAGTTTAAATGTTTTAAATAAGAATCGGAATTCTAGTTTGAATGAGTCGCATTATGGAAATGAAATAGACAACCTCAAAGACTCACAAGTGGATGCTTAACATCGCCAAGTTAGCCAAAGTTTTGTGATATTAGTTTATCAATTGTTTTTTGGTAACTATACATTGTTTGCATGGATAACGGAATCAAATATTTTAACTCTTGTTTGGACAGGCAGTAGCATTTAGCCTTAGTAGTGATACTACGGAAATAAATATATTTACATAACCAATACAAAGTTGCTGGCTCTCATTGAAACGGATTTTGACCATATGAAAAAACAAAGTTAGGTTCAAAAGATGAGCTAACTTTTATAAAATATCCGGACTCCATGCTCAAATACGAGTTTATTAGAATTTCTACATTTCGTCGGAGCAAGCATTCATGTTTTCCTTTTGAAAAGTTGATTAGACAGAAATGTCTTCAGCGAATAATAAAGAGGTAGCACTTGCTACGGAGCCTTATAATCAATATATAGATTTTCCACGAGGGTAAATGCGGTTGGTTTAATCGTAATGCATAGTGCTCTTTGGAACGGCAACGGCATTGTTTTAAGTGCTTTGTACTGCTTATAAGATAGTACATAACTTTGTTCGGGTTTGTGCACTTTCCCTAATTTGGGCAGGGTTTATAGTCAACAACGCATAAATACCTTAGAGTGAATTGCAATTTACGTATTTATTATTGACCTTGGCCTTGCTTAAGATCAGGAGTTAAGTGTCTTGGGAAGAGCATAAGTTAATTTAAAAAGAGTGGGCACATGCGGATGCTTTGCTTTTGTGAATGCGCGGTTATAAATTTGGTTTCGTACTTTATATCGACATGTAAGTGCACTCATGAAAGCAATTCTCCGGCATGCCTAATTATTAAAAAGTAAAGCATACATTATGTCTGCCGGATTAAGGACTTAAGCGCATTTCCATTACTGGCAGTTTTGTGTTTACAGAATAACGCTGCTTGATATTTTACTTTAGTATAACATTCACATTCACGCTTCCAAAAGCCTATTGTTAACGCAAACCCAAAGAAGATGTATCAAAATGACGGAGAATCATATGATGGAGACGCAAGTAAGACTTATATTCAAACAAAAGCCCACGAGTACTCAGAATTGATTAACGACACTAAAGCAAGTCAATTTGCATACACTCTTATAAGCTTGGTCACATGTCATTCGTCTTTGTGTGATGGAAAAACTAAAGCAATCTCAATTTCCAATTCAAAATTGAGCAATTTTGGATGGATAGTGTTAGGTATAAAATAATAATACCGGACCGACAGTTCCATTATTAATGCATACTCTCTTTATTCTATCTAATATATTTATACCCTACAACATATAAACAATCCTTAGTCCAGAATGCACTACACATGCATTCCGTACCTCCTTGTCCTTTACATGAGATGCCAATCTCGTATGCTATCAATAGCTTATATAATCATCATGGCGCTGGTCAAAATTGTAATCTTTGCTAAGTTGGCCACTGACATGTGAAACAATTATCAAATATTCAAATTGGATGACATGATCCACTTGTTGTATGCCATACCCTTTGGTTTGTCACTTATCAGTGATTGGATCAACATCTGGTATCTGGAAGACATACAACGAGACGTTTACAACGCTTATAATACGTTTTGTGACTGCCTTGCACGTACAAAGTTTTAATTTCTACTTGAGTCTTGACGCGTGCCTTGCCATAAAAGGCGAAACAAGGCTAATAAAAGCTTGAGTAAAGTTCGAATACATTAGAGGTTGTAAACGGTCTGGGTTGGGTCCGGTCCTGTTCGAAAACGGGCCGGACCGGGCTGGAAATCCTCGGCCCTTTTACGGACCGGACCGGACCGACCTTGAAAATTTTAGGACCGGACCGGATCGCAAAAAAACCAAAATTTTTCGGCCCCGATCGGGCCGGGCTTGAAAACTTTAGGACCGGGCCGGTCCGGAACGCGTAATTGCGATCCGTTTCCTTGTAATGAATTCCAAGCCCGGGCGGCATGCATTGTGCGAGTGCGCTGTTCTGCAGAGTGCAGCGACGAGAATCTGGGCCTATGGTCCTAGTACTCATACTCAAGATTTGAAAATGGAACGGACCCTGTCCGGTCCGGTCCGGTCCGTATTTGGACTTCAAAACTCTAGGACCGGACAGGATCGCAAAAAAATAAAATATTTCGGGCCGCACCGGGCTTGAAAACTGTAAGACCGGACCGGATCGGATCGCATAAAAAATAAAATATTTCGGACAGCTTCGGACCGGGCTTGAAATTTTTTGCAGCGGACCGGACCGGATCGCAAAATCTCGGTCCGCTTACACCTCTTGAATACACACATGCAAGTATAATAGCCCTCGCCGCCGCTTTGCGGCGAACTCGGTCTACTTCTATCGGGTATTTAATTCTTCCCGTCTGGGGAGTTAATGCTGTTGGTTTCACAGAATGCTCAAATATTTTCCTAAAAATTTAAGAATTTCCAACTTTTCTTAAACACTGCCTACCGAAGTCTACAAATTTGGAACCTTTCTTTTTCAATTTAAAATATATCTTTACTTCAATTCTGCTCATACCAAGTAATAGAGCAATTGACATATTTACTGCAGAGGAGCCGTACATTGACCTATTCCATTTTAGCTATGTTAAGTGCCCTAATTCAAGCTCAAGGGTCAGGTCAACGTGTGACCTCAAAAACATTTCTAAACAATCTGTTGAGAGCATGTTTCTCTTTCATTTGAGCTAAAGTAAACGCCTTAACCTAGATGCCAAACGTGAGGTCAACTTGTGACCTCAAAAAAATTTCTAAGTACAACCTTTTGAGAACAATGACATTTCACATGCTATGGTTCTTTTTCATTTTGGCTGAGGTCAATGCCCAAACTCTGAGGTCAAGGGTCAGGTCAAGTGGTGACTATAAGAAAACACTTTAGTACAACCTGCTACGAACAAGGATGTGTCTCATGCCTTGGCTCTCTTCCATTTTGGCTAATGTCAACGCCCAAACTGAGAGGGCAAGGGTCAGGTCAAGTTGTGACCTTTCCTATGCAAGCCCAACTGAGCTCCTGAACATTTTAAGGTATAAAGATCTAAGATTTAGTATATTTATACATAAATATATATATATATAAAATATATATATATATATATATATATATATATATATATATATATGTAGATTTAGATTTCGGTAGTATTGGAAGAGATGATAGAGGACAGACAAACCGACAAACTTTCCACTTTAGTATTGTATGATATAGTTCGAATGTCCCCCGCGTTGGAATACACGAACAATTGCAAATAAAAAGTATCTTTCAAAAATTTATTTGCAGGATTGGGCAGAAATGGGAATATTTTGAAAATTATTGACTTCAAAGCGGCCATCATATTGACAATTGCAATGGTGAACGGTCTCGTTATGTTTCTTGCGTGTACCCTTGCATTTCTGCTGAAATACGAATTTCATATTTTGCATTCGGTGCTCCCAGTCTGCTCTCCTGAGTCAAAGATATACTTGGGGTATTGGGCGTCTACTCATTATGACTCGGCAACGTGGAATATCCTAGGACTTGCATCCAAGGGGTTGTTCTCATATTTAGCATAATCTCGGTGGGCTCTCCGGCTATACTGCTCATTCGTGGGATGGTGTATGGTGCTGACCTGTGGTGCAAAATAATGTACGCAAGATAAGCAGTTATACAGTAGTTTTTGTGTTTTAAACTGAAAGTTCATTTTGTTGTTGTGCTCACTGGCTAATGGCTCTGTAGGCTCCCCTCTCAAGAAGTTACGGAGACAGAGTTATGGCTGAAATGTTACAAGTGCTTCCAAATCCTGTCTACACAGTTCAACTTGTACATTGGAAAAGCATTGCTTGGGCTCTCCAAGTTGGCTCGAATTCTGACTGGGGTCGTCACTATCTATTCTCTTATAATTTTGGAATACCCATCAATTACAAAAATGTGCCTACTAAATCTACAAATGGTGTGCTGTATGTACCGCTACGCGGTGGGCAAGGCAGGAAATGTTATTGTTGTGAATGTTTCAAAACGACCTTAATAAGAATATTCCAAGTCCAAGGAATGTTCAATCTCAATCTGTAGAACTTTTGAAAACCGGGCGAGCAGATAATTTGAGTTCAAAACTCTTTCAATTACAAATCAAGTCCCTCCCAGTAATTGCGCTGAAAGTCTGGACATTTGAACTTGATCGAATGTTTTCAGTTCTGGTATTTAATATTGATTGATTGATTACGGTTCTTTATTTTCCAATTGTTGCATTACTTTTTACAAAGACATAAGTGAGAGTTTACAGGAACAATAAAAGTGCAGTCAAACCCCTAGCAAGGGAAATTACTTGACCACACCGTCGCCGAGCAGTTTATTGAAAATAATTAGTTAGTTCAAATTTTGGTTATGTTAAGTTTAGGGAACTTGATAAAATTTAAAGTAGTTAAAACATGTTTGGTGCACATAACACATGGACAATCTGGATCACGGTTAACTAGAGTATCATTTACCAGTGGAGGTGTGTACTGCCTTTGGAGCAGCTTGAAGCAGCAGAGAGTGTTGAACAAGCCGTGGATTTAATCTTTGCAAAGAGGGCATAATTCAGTGTGCTTGTCCTCTGCTCCGTATCTTGCTCCACAGAAATAATCTTATCCTTAGCAAAGCTCTAAGACCAGTTTTGCTAGCAACACACTTACCCATTACTTATTAATTCTGGTTAGGGTGCCGTGTGTGGAGTGGACGGAAGAAGGGATTGTATGGAAGGCAATGAGAGTGTGTCCAGTGCCCCAGGTCTGCTGTATTAAGACCTGGGTCAAACTAGCCGACATAAATTGTGTGTGTAGTTAGCCTAGTAACCCATCAAAATTGCTCGAAATAAGTTTGGCCCGAGGATTAAAGTGGTAGATTGCCCACTCCCGTACATTTGCCGAGCGTGCGGATATAACCCGAGGATGGCCCAAAGATAGATTCTTTACTGGGCCTGGCCAAGTGGTGAAGCGTACATTTTGTCCTTTCCCGCTCACATTTGGTGGAGGTACGAGTTTGAGCCTTGAACATACCTTATAACGTATATCCCATACCTCTTGTAAGATCAGCTTAATTAATATCCGTGCATATCCCTCAGATTAATATATACTCTCAAAAGACCCAAGCAGCGTAAGTCCGAATGGGTTAGGAATTGTATGGACCCCAATGAGAGTGTATCCAGGTGTGCTGTAGGATGGCCTGAATGAAACTAGCCGACTTAAAGTGTGTAGAGTTAGCCTAGTAACCCTGACCCAGTGAACATAAAGTAAAAAAGTATACATTTTTGTCCCTTTCCGCTCACACAAGTGCCAAACCAAACACAAATATTGCACGATCTTAAATTAAGTTAGATTTACGTTGCTTGTCCTGCCTTATTGTCTATTTCAATTAAAACGCGATGTTTACAATAAAAATTATATAATAATATGATGTGAGCATGAGAAGTAAGTTATTTCTTATCTGGTGTACATTTAAATATATGGTTTATTTTAGTAAGTCACTAACAAATTAATTATTTGCTCCACAATGACATGGAATAAAAGGTTAATGAAACTATGTCTTGAAATAGTCAGTACCCCAAAATTAAATACCAGAGGCTCGCAAGACTTCCAAAATCTTTTTCCATCTTTCGACTTATCGATGCGACGCCGAACCACAGATAACTTTGAGGATGCCTCGGTGATATGAGAAGCTTGATTCGCAATTACACTTGGGGCAACAATACACATAATTCCGGCATCCAAAAAAATCATCCATAGTACAAATGCAATTTCCACAAAGTATTTTACAAGCAAGAATCCTACAGTTATAGCAATGCCAGCAATAACAGTAATAAATGCGGCAGCAACGTATTTTGCAAAGTACAGAAATGTCTTCTGAAGAATTTGCAAGGATCGATAGATAATTTCCTGTGTAGAATTGTTCACGATGTTTGGCTTTCTGTAATTTTCCATAAACACATTTTTTATTTGGTTTTGTGACTTCACACACAAGCATTCGACTATGGTATGTGAATAATGTTAAGTGTTACCTTAAAAGATATTTAAGGATATCCGATACGCAGTACAAGTACAACATGGATCCGAATGTAATGTGCAATAGATGTGAGAATTCAATGTATAGTCCCACTGTCGCCGAAAGTGCGAATAGAAATTTTCCAACAAAACCCGGAGTAAAGAAATACAAGTGTTCGGTCAAATTATTGAATAGTGGTAGGTGGATAGATATTAACACCACAGGAAAGCATCCACTTATGAAAAGTTTTAGAAGAATTACGACTCGAAATAGCGGAACGTATCGCTTGTCGCGTTTCTCAAGGTTTATACTAAATACTGCAGCTATAAATACACATTTAATACAGAAATAAATACATAAATTATACATACAGGTTATATTATTAACCATGTGCAATAAAATCGTACCCATTCTATCATTCATGAACAGAACTCGATTAGCCAGTCGTGTGAACTCTTTGTGATACAAAAGAGAAGTGAACTGGCCTACCCAGCCCAACGATGAAAGGAGAATAAGAAAAATCAAAGTGAAAGTTTCCACAATTCGAAAATTCCGTGTGAAATATGATCGGACAATTGTACCCACAAACCAGACGTGGTAAATTATATTTCCTATGGTTGCCGTTCTCCAAATTCGGATTTGTAGATGGCTCACGGGTTTCAGGCAATTGAATTCGGAGTGGAAAACAGCCGGAGACAAAAGAACTTGGTGGAAGAGTCGAAGGAATTTGAAAAATAATTGTTTTGTTCCATTAGAAATCATGGCTCTTCTCACGGAAAATATAAGCGAGAACTTTGAGAACATATATTGACGATACACAAAACCTGGATCATATCAAAATACGGAACAAAATTTGTGCCTGCAAAAAACGTGATACAGTTTTAGACATTTCTAGTGCATAATTGCTTAGTAGTATAATTAAATTTTGAAATATTCATCATTCGCAAACACAGAACATTCCTGCCGTGCAGGCCCTACCCTAACCAGTTAAATCATGCAAACAGGCTTACTGATTCCTGTCGTGGAATGGAAGGAGGCAACGGTAATATTGGGACTTAATTTATTCATAGTTATGGGCAACCAACCGGTTTGTATTATTATTTTTGTTTAGGACCAATAATTCAGTTAACTCTGTCTGTCGTGTGTTTTTAGGCATTTGCATGTATTATAATTTGCGGCCAAATAATTCCGAATTTACTCCAAAGGTATTTAATGATTTTGCTCTGAATTAAATTGGATCAATTTTACTTTCCCTGTAAGTGTGATGCCTAAGCTGTGTCAGGCATTACTATGTTCAGGGTTTAATAGCTGACTACCTAGTTTTTACTTTCAGGCGATTGAATGCTTCCGGTTAATAATTAGGCACATCCAAATTTGACTTTTTTTAAAGATACTTCTCAGCGGTAGATTTAATAAAACTTTAAGACTATCATTACTTGGTGGAATGAACGGCAAACAATTTGAACTCCACGTCCAGGGCACCTAGATTTTGATATTACAACAGGTAATACCTTTTGGAATCTCGTATGTAATGCACTCAATGACTAATTTATGACTCCACTGTACACCTACCTTGTTCAACCAACTACACGGCAATCCCACAAAATTTATTAATAAAATGTCCATGCTTCTATGAGTAGATTCATACTCAAATATATAAGTTGCAGAGATGGCCATTGTGAATAGAACTTCTTGTATGTTATTTTATTAGTGTCTTTTTATTTACTTACTAAATTCATTATAGTTAAAATTCTGTCGCCGAGGAAGAACCCCGCTTGGGGATCCTGCCGCAGTTTGTAATTCCATCTCTACTTAAACTTTTAAAAAATACTTCTGTACTGGACGAAAAATTTGGAATACAATAAAGAGTTCATTCAATTCAATATAATTATCGTTAACTAACCGTATCGTTTAAGACTTCCAGAAGCTAAATCCAGCATTCACAGGGCAGGGGATTTATTTTCCTTGCTTCTGAGCAGTGTTGAGACCAAATCTCCAACAACAAATTGAAATCCCATTATATTAAACTTGGATTTTTACTAATAGTAAATACATTTAAATAGGCAAGCTTGTTAATATACAGACGGGACAGTTCCTGTATTGCAATTACGCATTGTGCAATAGAACGTGCTCAGGTGCAACATATGCCGACTCAGGCGACGTTCCTTCAAATTCCCAATAAAATAGCCACATCCCATATTATACTAATTAAGTTTATTGTCTAGAATGGCGTTCGAGTAAGCAGGCACTTCTGCACCTCCATACCAGAGCCACCACACGCGCACAACTGTTCTGCATTGCTGCAATCATGAACTTCGTTATTAGAATGGCCTTTGCATGTAATACTAAAGGCTGGTGCCTTGCCGTTTACACACTACCCACCAGGAGCGCCACCATTTAAACTGTCCTAGCAAGGTTCCTCCTGCCTGCCACTACCCCAGGGCTGGCCAAAATCTTTTCAGAAGGATTTTCAAAATCAAAATCCATAACAGAAGATTTCCAAATCCAAAATCCTTTTAGAAAAATTCACAAAATCCAAAATCCTTTACGTTGTTGTAAGATTTTGAAAATCAAAATCCAAAATCCAAAAAAGGATTTTGAAAATCCAATGATTTCCAAAAACCTAAAATCCAAAATCCTTTAAGGAAATACTCACAAAATCCTCAAAATCCTTTCGTTATTGTAGGAATTGTAATCTCAAAATCCAAAAAAGGATTTTAAGTTCCGGATTTTAAAATCCAACTATTTTGCCCAGCCCTGCACTACGCACAATTGAAGAGCTCAGTGCTAAAAGTACTCCGCTCAAAGTTGTTTCGTAACTAAGTCAAAGTTTGTTTACAAAATTTAAAAAAAGATGTTAAGGTCACTCAAAAATATCGCACTTTGGCATGCAGGCTGTTATTATATGTTAATGGAATTTAAAATTAATAACTCACAAAGTAATCGGGTGTAAGTTTTGGTTTAGGTTTAAAAGTTGTGGAAATTAGTTTAGATATGTGCATGAACTGGATCATAATTTGAAATAATAGAATCGGGCAGCGCCCGAACTTGTCACATGGGATGATTTTTGCGCGACCGGCTACGCATTGTGTCCAAATGCAATGAGTCCGGATTTTCAATCATTTTCCTTTGTACAAGCGCTGTGAACGTTGTGGTGTTCTGCTTTCAAGAAAACCTAACTCAAAATTTATCAGTTACAAGTTATTTTGTGTTTGGCGACTGATCTGGGGATTTGAATAGGTATGTTGGACAAGGTACACGTAAGTCATATAAAATGTTGTTTTTGCTCACTTCGTTTCTTCCATTTGCGTAAAGAAAACTAAATTTACTGTGCTGTCAAATAACCAAATCGAATTTAAATAGGACTCTTGATTTGGTATTTATGAAGGATGGATGACTCTTCAGATGATCAAATAGTTTCCAGTTCGGATGATGAGCAAGTGGTTCCGATTCGACAAGCTGCACAACGCATCATCAAACCACGTAAGCGGCAACGGAAGCCAGATGCTTGGAAAACACATGTCATCAAAACAGCTAAAACCAGAGGCTTTTACCACGAAAAGCATTAATCGGATTCATTTGAATTTGTATTGTAGTGTATTGTGCTTAATCAATGTCTTCTTAGGTCCAGGTCCAATAAACCGACAATATACATTCACATTTAATCGATTGGATTAGAAGGGTTTATTTTAATTTTAATCAATCATTTTTTTTAATTTTTAAGGGGAATTACACACGTCACACAGTGGAATTCAAGTCGCGGCCAGATCATTTCAATTAAAGCAGTGCCGGGACAAATGCGAAGCTAAACTCCAAGGACTGACTCAGCCCCAAAGAATGCATGTTTGGAAATCGGTATTATTGAACTATTCAATGCCATCGGATCTCATGAACGGCAAGATGAGTATTTGAGAGGATGCATTACCACCACAGCAAGCAGGAAGTTCGAATACTACATTAGAACCTCAGGAAAAATCATTCATGTCTGCAAGTGATTATTTTTGGGAATACATGGATTGAAGGAGTCCCGGTTAAAAAGGAAGATATGCTCTAATGTTGTGATGTATTAATTTATTATTATTATATAATAAGTTACAGAGGTATTTAAATGTAACAGGTGCTTGATATTTCAAAAACCGGCAACTCTCAAGAAGTCCAAGCCATCGAAGATGCCCAAATTGTTCATTGGATGGAGAGCTAAGTATTCTACAATCAAATTGCTGCATAGACTCAGCTTAATGAAGACGACTACTGCATTTGCTTTTACTACGAGAAAAATATACCGATCCTTGTTACCAACGTGTCAGAAGAATATTTCCTGCGACAACTCTGGATTATTTAACTTCACCATCCATAATCTGAAGACGAAGCAAGCTCACTCTTTCCTTTACTCTGAACATTTCACAAGGAAGGGTGCAAACTAAGTCATTTCGTGCTTACAGTGGTATGTGATTAATGTGATCCCCCAGTCAGTCAAGTATCTTCACATCATGTGTGATAACTCGACAGGACAGAACAAAAACCGCTTCCTCTTTTCTGCGCTAAAGGATTTTTGCAATAAGCGCTTTCGCTCACTTCCGGTAACGTTTGCAACTCCTGGACATTCTAGGATGCCGGTGGATAGGGATTTTGCTCACGTGGAGAAGAAAAAACTCAAGACTGACAAGTTGCTGAAACCGTCCGATTGGACAACTCTCGTCAAGTCATCTCTTCAAAATCCTCCAGTGCAAATTGTGTATGTGAATAAGCCTTTGACTGACAACCTACCCGATGATGGAACTCCTGTTTGTTTTGTAAAGGATTACAAGTCTAACTTAACTGCAGTGCTGCGGACAAATACTTCCATTCTGGTAGTGAAGTTCATCAAATTCAAGCCTAATAGCATACCAGAAGGACGGCACGACTACGAAGAAACTGCACCCATGCTTGAGTTTAATTTTTTCAAGTCAGCCGAACAATACAAAATGATCGGACGCAACATTGCCTTATCAAAAAACGCATACAATGATTACCTCCCAATCAAGGCAGCGAAATTGGAAAATGTCCAGACACTAATTCAATCAGTATATCTTCCACCCAATGTGACGTTCTTCCAAACTCTGAAGTCCGCATAACGTGCAAATCACTCGTCAAAAAATATTGTGTTGTGTTTTTGTTTTATTTTATTGTGTGTGTTGGTCTCCGTTAAATTTTACTATATGTATGAGAATTTATATGAATTTTTGGTTTGGGGTTTCAAATTAAACAAATTTGTTTTTTTTGGTTTTGGTTTGGTAAAGGTTTGGTTTGTTTATTCCTATTTACACCTATAGTGATGTAAGTAGCAATATATTTTAGCTGACCGGAACATATAAAATTTTGTTGACACTGAAAAACTTTTGTTGTTAACTGAAAAAACTTGGAGTGGAGTACTTTTAGCACTGAGCTCTTCAATTAACAAATAAACAATCACTCGAAAAAGTTTTAGATCAAAGTTTTGAACTTTAATAACTGGCAAAGATAGTGATTAGAACGACCTATGGTTGGTTTGCTTTAAACTCTGCTTGCATTTCTTGCAATTTCTGCATTTCAAGCAGTATAGTGGGTGCAAGCAATCGGGGAAAATGCAAGAAGGGAGTAATAAAGACGACAACACATATTATTCCAGCATCTAGGCAAATCAGCCAAAGCACAAATGTTATGTTTAGGAATCCCTCCTTTAAATTGGGACTATGTGACCGTAATTTGGAAATGTAATATAAATATAACATCCTGCATATTTATACAATAATTTTTGCTCTTAATTTGATCTTGCATACAGGCGAACTTGTCATGTAAAACAAGCATGAGGACTGCAATGAACAAAGTTGAACAGAAAATTGAATACTATAATAACCGGGCTGTACAACATATAATACACCGTTCGTTGCACACTAGTAAGACACTAATAAATTAATGATTTGCTCCTTAATTACCTTGAATAAAAGAGTGGTGAAACTCTTTCTCAAAACGTACAGAACTCCGTACACATAAACAATTGGATGGCAAGATTTCCAAAACTTTTGACCTCTATTGGATTTGTCATATGAAAGTTGAGCTGCTATAATCTTTGCAGATGCCACTTCTATACCCGTGGCTTGATTTGCAATAACATTCATGGCGACGATGCACATGATTTCAGTATCCAAGATGTGGAGTGACGGAAAGAGGGATTGTATGGAAGGCAAAAGAGTGTGTGTCCAGGTCTGCTGGTAGGAAGGCCTGGATGAAACTAGCAGACTTAAAGTGTATGTGTA
>JAAXYW010002242.1:0-16338 GCA_036851895.1 Orthonychiurus folsomi
ACATCTTAAGCTATCAACCTTTAAAATTCGCTCTGGTTTTGGAGGAGATAGAGGACAGTCGGACAAACAAACAGACAAACATTCCACTTTAGTATGTGTATGATACCACAATATGATATATGCGTCAGGTGTGCTTGCAATTTCAGGTTCATTGACAGTACTTTCAATACAATGGTAATAAACCGTGACAGCCACGGCGAAAACCGAACACATACAACTAGTGACACACTGGCTACACTGACATTGGAGAAATCTAGAGTATGTAAGAATTGGAACCGGGCTTGCCATTGTGTGTTGGTCCAACCGCACTAAACTATAAAGTAGTAACAAAGAGAAAATGAATTTGTTAGACTTAGATTTAATATGCAAGAGTGAGCTATGCTTAATAAATTACTCGTATCTCTAAATGGACTTAATATAGTGTTCAGTACTTGATTGCAAAAGATTCTAATTAGTGCAACTTGCAACATTGCATTTTCAACACATTTATTGGTGTGAATTAGATTTATTAAAGGAATTATTTCTTTGGTTTATTTGGCACTTCTTTATGATTAAATTATTGTAGCCAGTAATCAAATCACTAGATGAGAATTAGTTAGTAGGGTCCGCATTGACAGCGCAACTAACTTGATGGTTGTGTCTTGTGTGTGTATGTGTGCATGGGAAATGAGAATTGCAGAGGCCACAAGCCACAAGTGGTTAAATCGGGCGTCAATCACACGAACGAACAGTTTGAAACCCCATTTTATTTCATCCCTTCTTTTTTGACAATATTCAAAAACTAGCAGACTTGCTCGTGTTACACGCGAGCGCGTCTCCTAGCTTATTTTTGGTCTTAATCCCGTCGAAGTTAGTAATGTTCAAAGCTTTATGTTGGACCTGAAGGTCAGCGGTAGGCCCAAAGGTCAGTAGTAGAACCGAAAGTCAATGGAATGCACGGATCCACACACCACACACACACGTGCACACAAACATTTGAACTTAGTGTGTAATAACCTTAACCTAAAAACAAATTTGAATCAAAACTGGCAATGCACACATCTGTACGTAAAGTCAACAATAGACCTCTGCTTTCAACTTAATGTCACCACATCTGTATGTAAAGTCAACAATATAATTCTGCTTCCAACTTAATGACACCACATCTGTATGTAAAGTCAACAATATATCTCTGCATCCTATATTATGTCACCACTTCTGTATGTAAAGTCAACAATATATCTTTGCTTCCTACAACATGTCACATCATCTCATCTTAATACCCTTAAATNTAAATGGCATTAAGTGAGAAGCAAATTGAATTAACCGATCGCTTCTGTAAATATTCTTGTTGCATATCCTGCTGCGTAGGTGCTTCCTGTTGTATGGCAGGAAGTATAGAAGCATTAAAATGTGTGGGTTCGCTTCTTGAGGTACATTTATGACGCATCGCGCTTCTCATCGCCGTTTTAATCCCAATCAATTAATAGTCACCGAAGCGGTGTTGTAGTTCATTTACATGTAGGTTTTAATGCCAATCACAGTTGTAATCCGACAGACCGCCACACCTGTGCCATATGCTAAAGCATATATGTGCTCCGTAAAACAATCCTGCGATCCAAATTTTCAAATATGATGGTGACAACATATTGTTCTCCAATATATCAGAAATCCAGCCAATGCACTTAAGTGTAACATTATAAAAATTACAATCATTGTCATTCATTCCATGCCTTCATAATACATATATTTCATGGCGACTACAATATAATCACATTATATTCTAGACATTGATGTGATATTTCATTCATGTTCATGTTGCTTAGCTTATTGTGCTCGGTTTCTTAGTCTGTTAAGACTTTATTTGTAAAGAAATGATGGAAATAAAAGCACCTCATTCTAAAAGCAACAGGAGACATACATTTTACTCTAGATTTTACGGACACAAGACATGCTAATTGCATTTATCTCTCAAACGCATTTATTATTTCTTCCAAAAACTTTCAAAGTACTGGCTCAGAGGAAGAGGAGGGTGTGTAATTTGTTTTTACATTGCGTATTTTTCCTATCCAGTCAAAAATCCAACGAAATACATCAAAACGGCGATGGGAATATTAATTAACTGTTGTTTATTAAAAGAGAAGTTCAAGTTCGTAGAATCCGTTGCCTAAAATTGTTAGCGCACCGACTATGATCGTTACAAAAATAAAAGCGCCCCTTACGCCACTGAAATAAATCTCGTCTTCCAATTAAGCCCTTATGTACATTAAAACCAGTTTTGTCCTGGAGTACATTAAACATGCGGTTGAACTCACCCTCAGTAATCAAAATTCTGCATGTGGCCTGTGATAACCCTGAGGGGCGTACATGAATCCATTTGTGTCAATTGGAAAAGACACAGGTCAAACTTGTAGTCGAAAGTCCACATTTGAAACCCCGTACAAACTATTAAATAATGATAGGTTGATTCTGATAAGGCTCCAAACATCCATGCAAGAGAAGACTTTTATGAGCAAGTTTATTGTGAGGGTGACTGTAAGAGTAGTGAAGATTTTCATCTGATGCACTCTTCCAACATATTAGCCAATACTCGCACCGCACGGGAACAGTTTCTCCCTCACTCCATTTACTTTCCGGTCCCTAAAGTTCCAGTACCCTGGAGAGACTCCGACCAGAGCAGAGTTCCCTTCTTTGTATTTATATTGATCCCGGGGTTCCTTATTTACGAACTCCGACGTAGGACTGACTACTGGATGGAATGGAAGTGAGTACGTTAGGTGTTGGGTTTGCGTGGCACTTGGAATTTCCCTTCGTCACACCAGGTATGTTTCCCTCGCGTCTTTATTACACGACGATTAAAGATAAGACAAATGGAGCTTTCTTCTCTTCCCCTCTCTCCGGCTCCGGGATTCCTTTAATGATTCTCCTCCTTCAAACACTGTTGTTTCCCCCTCTTCGTCTGCGTCTTATTGCCGTTCGTCCTTAGAGCCATGTTATGGTGTGAGAGATCACCAGGTACTTCGGACACATGGACCGGACGGCATGCCATGGCAGTTGTAGTAAGTACTTTAACTTCAAAACTACCAAGGAAATAGCTGTGAGAAAATCTACTCTCCCCTTTTACGGTGTTGTTTTAAGCTTCTGACACTTCCACTCGGGAATCGATGTCTCGAACCCCTTGTCCGTCTCTGATGATTATTTTTAAAGTGATATTTAGACTTACTTTAGCTATTTCAGCGTCGATCCAAAAATTTATTTATTCATATGTTATATAGTTGATCTAGCTAGTTAGTCCATCCTGGATGTCGTGTAAGTCCATTCATTCCCAATTTAATTTACAAAGCAATGGGTTAGAGGGTAAAAGTAAAAAAGAACTGGCCATGGAGCCGCAACTCGTGCTGGTAAACTCTCCCCTTTTACGGTGTTGTTTTAAGCTTCTGACACTTCCACTCGGGAATCGATGTCTCGAACCCCTTGTCCGTCTCTGATGATTATTTTTAAAGTGAAATTTAGACTTACTTTTGCTATTTCAGCGTCGAGTCAAAAATTTATTTATTTTATTTTATATAGTTGATCTAGCTAGTTAGTCCATCCTGGCTGTCGTGTAAGTCCATTCATTCCCAATTTAATTTACAAAGCAATGGGTTAGAGGGTAAAAGTAAAAAAGAACTGGCCATGGAGCCGCAACTCGTGCTGGTAAAATGGGGATTTGGTGGGCTGCTCGTGTTTTAGTCGGAGTCCCACAAGGAGAGTGGATTAAATTCATCCACCGCATAACACGGCGTGGGTCTTTAAGTAAAAGATATATATTTTCCAGTAGTGGTAGTGGTTCCTGCCCTCAAGCTTCGTGCTTTTCCTCTGTGGGATCGGCGGGAGAGGTTTTCATCCTTTGCATGTGTATTCCCCCGCCAGAATCCACGGATCGAAGTGACGGCGTGGATGGGAAGTTGGACCTGGAAGGGAAATAAGGAACGGAGGATAGGACCCCAACGTGTTCCCTCCAAAATGGCTAGGTAAGGAAGTCCCGGAAACGAATTTCAAGTTAGTCAGACTTTCACTCTTTGCCGGGACTTGGATCCATGCGCAGCCAAGAACCCCGGTTTTCGGGACTCCCCTAAACACTCGCCGTCGTCTGTACATTAGGATCCGTTGGACCGTTTTTCGGATCAGTCGCTATTTCACCACCCACAATCTCACGCCACGTGCTCAGCTTTTGACGGGAACGAACGGTGAAAGTGAAACTTTAAATTTCAATGGACTTTTTATCTTCAAACTTTTTTGGAATTTTTCCTTCTGCAGTGCAGTTTGCATAAGTGTGTGCGCACGTACGTACGTATTTGCAATCGACTTTGATATTACATTGCCAATTCCGAGCATAATTGCTACACAAAAACGTATTAAATTACACAAAACAAGGTACAAGGAGATTTTGTCGACTAATTAAATTGTCGAGCTCGGACAGTAAAGTCAGTCAGTCAGTCATATCCACTCTCGCAGTGCAGTTAACGTGGGAGGCAGAGACATAAGAAAAAACTAAAACCATCCCTTTCCAGCCCCCACGACCCAACCACAAATCTAATTAGATTAACGTGAAGGCATTTGCCACAAATCAAGGAGCGGGGATTGATTTAATTCGGCGTGTGACTCACTTATAACTTGAGGGGACAAAGGGTTGAGTCTCTTCTTACCTCCCGGTTTCAATTCCGATCAATCACAAAAGGGTGACTTTAACTCCTACGATGCACAACGCACACATCTCACCAAGGCAAGGTCGCAGTGAGACCACAAGCTTCAATTGAGAACTGATACTTCACCTCAACTTTTGGTTTGGTTTGAGAATTGATTAAAAACACTTAATTCTCCACACGGATTTGAAGAGCCCGCCAATTCCGCAAGTACGTGTGTGTACGCCTCATCGCGAGGACGCGACGCCGTGCCACAAGAAAAGAAGGTGCAATAAATCCGTTTTTAAGAATAAATTGTAAGCCGGCCTCATCCTTAGCCAACACAACAAACCCAATGCAAGGAGTAGTAGTGGATGAGGAGTGAAAAAGCAATTAATTCTTGGGAAAGGATTGAAGACTCCCGACTACAACTGGGTTGGATGAAGAAGGTGGAAAGATAAATAAGACGAGGAGAAAGGCAGGCAGTCGGGGAGGAGGAATCAGGAACTTAGCGGATAAACGGTGAGTCCCTGGCTAGGTTTTCCCGCGTCAAACTGTTTTCTCTCAAAACAAACTCTTGACTTGATTATTCTCATCCAAAGGAAGGGATGAACGAACGTACTACGACTACGATGTCTAAGGGGAAAGTCTGATATTTGGGGTTTCTTATATTGAATTCCGTCTAGTCTGAGTGAGCTAAAGTAAAATGATCCCTTGATATGTTGGCTTTGAGTTTGACTCCGTCGTTGCGTTCCATGGTAAGATGTACATACGTACGTAGCCTTGCTATGGTGTCTCGAAAGGAAAGGAAAATTAAGATAGCCTCTCTTGGGATTTTGACAAGCAAATAATGGATTCACTTCATCACATTTGATGGGATGGGATAGTATATTGACAGCGTGGTTAGGAGGAAACACCTGCGGTTCACTACAAAGATCCCCACCATTCACTTTCATCCTCCATTTTTCAGAGGATCCCCACCCCCCGTCCACTTTATTTTGTACTGGGAAACTGGTTGGCTGGGATTCACTATGGACGAGGGAACACTCGGGTGAAAAATTCCCTTGACTTTCCTCTGAATTTAAAGTACCCGGGCTATAAGTTAAGTCTTCAACAAATTGACTGGCTGTCCGAAAGGAAAACCGTAGGATACAAACCACTGTGCAAGTCGACGTCATCACCGCTGTTAAAGTCCACTATATTTTCAGTACCAAAAATGCTAGCACAAGAAGAGAGTCAGTCTATTTTTGCTCAATTTGTATAATTATTTTGTGGCACTTATGGAAAGCAAATGGTATATGTAGTTGCAAAGTTTGAGATTTGTATTTTTGGGTACAGCCGTCCTTCAAATCCTCGACTCACTCCATTCATTGGAAAATACAAATTAAAAGTCTTTTTTGAAGTTCTTTCCCCTTGTGCAGCAATGCATGCTCACTCCCCCTCAGTTGAGGAAGTGCACCTGCTTCAAGTCGGGATAATTAAATTCCTTGGAGGAGGGAGGAAGCTTAAAAGTTTTGCATTCGAAGTCTTAAATTCCCATGAACTGTTATGTGTATGGTTGGCCAAGTGAACTGAGGCAGATACATTGGACTGAATGGGAGAACACATGCGAATAATTTGAAGGATTCACACGTAGCATGCGTACGTACGTATACGTAGTGCAACAGCACAACGCGCCCGCCGCGCCGCGGAGCAAAGAACCCCTTCAAAACTTCCCGCGTCAGAGAAAAGGCAAATTACGGATCCTCATTTCAAAAAAATTTGGAAGGAGGAGGATGGGTTGGGAAATTGGAGAATCTTGTCGGAAGTCCATTACCCAGATGGAAAATGCACTATGTATGTAAAGAAGCGGAAAATATTCAATGTCAAAGGAAAGTTTCAATATGTGGTGGGTTGGGGAGGATGAGGAGGGAGTTGGAGGGCCTCGGTTGGGTCCAACCGAAGAGAAAATTCCCTTAATGAAAATGCAATGTCGGTTTTCTCCCGTCTCTTTTTTATTCTTTGCTCGTTCTCCGTCACAAACGGGGAAGTGCCTTGCCTTGCTCACCCTGCATCATGTGGAGGGGAAATAAATGAGTGAGGCCGGGAGTTCTTTCGGCAGAGTGCATAATAATGTGTCATGTAATTCAATCTTCAAGTGTCCTCAAACGTATGGCTCCCTGGGAATATGATCTATTTCCCGCTCGAGCCGTACATAAAGCAGAGGGGGACAGTTGGGGCCTTTTTTTATGCGGAAATTGCTTGTTTGATCCAAGCTTTGTTCCCCTTGCCCTTCTCTTCAACTGGCATAAATAGTGTACATTAAGGAAACTACTTCACATGCGTTACATGGTTTTCAAATATGGAATAATTGCACATAGACTTGTAAATTGGATTATAGTTTTTTTAACTTGGTTGAGAAATAAAATTATTTATCCAAATGGAGGTAAATTTTTCATTTTCATTTTTTAATTTCACCCTTTTTTAAGCTAGTTTATTCCATTCCATAAAATGAAGAAATATTTTATTTCTAATCGGACTCCAACAAAGCATCTTTAAATCATTTTTGGGAAATTAAAATATATCACAAGTTCTATACATACAAATTGATATAATTACCAATGCCAAATACGTTAACTAAATGGACACTTCATTTACTAATACTTGATGAGATGTCTATGTCCCACTCATGAAGAGAAACACAGGAATATCCAGCAAGAACTTGTCTTTTTAGATGAGAATTGGGTGAGACTTGAAGGGGGGAATGATACAAGAGTCCAATTAATTAGACCCGTAATAGGGATCCTCATGTCAGCGTCAACGTGGAGGGAAGAACTTACTTCCACTTCAGGTTTTTTTTTTCAGCTTTAGTGAATTTGTGTTGTTACTACTGTCCCTTTTGTTACAATTTCTCCGGTATGGAATGACAGAGTTGCCGCACACACTTCACCGTTCAAGGAATGGATCCCCCTATAACTGACGACGTCCACGGGACCCTCTAATCCCTCTTTCACTACTCAAACTACGGCTTCTATTGAATACTGAAACATGATACTGGGGAAGGATTCCTCCACATGTTTAAGTCAGGTTTCAAATATACCTCAATCATTTTACTTGTTTGGCGATTCCAATGTTCTGGATTGTTCAACTTGAGCGAAGTAAACGTTATTTCTATAATATATTATAAATTTATTAATAAGGGTCTTTGGAGAGAAACTAAAATGCAAAATCCAAGGAAAAATATTTTTATACACTACTGTATTTTCCAACTAAAAATTTCTCATGCTCCAAAATGATTACCAATACACCCCTTGTCCATTAAATTTCATGTTGCACCATAACATAGACTAAATCCCCCATCAGAACGTGCCCAGTCCACCCATTCAAAACGCAGGATAGTATAGCACTACAAATACGAGGACTAATCCGTAATGTGTAATGTAAGTGATAGCTGACGCTTTCCTATTTCCTTCCACCCATCGTGCATGTTGAATGTATAGTATCCACTTTCACTTCGACTTGTTTACCTTCAAGTGTCACGTCAGAGTGAGTGTGTGGTGGTCGTGGGGTACATATATGCAGTGCAAAATGTACACTTTCCAGTATTTACGGCAACCATCGTAACTTACGTGACACGCTTAAGTGTTTAATAATCACTTCTTTGTAAATCTGAAATTGAGCTGAGGACGTAGACGTAGACGAGCTTGGAAACTGAGTTAGCTCCGAGGCTTAAAGGACTACAAATTCAATTATGAAGGATGGCGGATTAGAATAGGACCATCGAAAACCAATTAGGGGAATAAGGCTGTACGCCCTAAATGCAATTTACTTCCCAGGCCCGGCGGAATGGAGGGAAATAGAGATGACGGCCACGGTAATACATGGATAGGTGGGTTGAAGGGTTGAGGATGGTATTTATTCACAAATATGGACGAATTTTGTAGACCTGTACAGTCCGGTTTCGATACTTTGAAATTAAAGATCAAAAGATCATGGATGCTTTGACCGGAATTTCTACGTATAGTCCAAGTGGTGGTTGGTTTTACATCTAGAAAGTAATTTCCAACCTGCTTACTACCTGGAGAACCATGCATCAGAATTTCCTTTGATTCCTCACCTAATTTTGTAGGTTGTAGTGTCTGGTTGTGATTTATACTGGGCAATTGGCAATTAACCCATGAAATTAACTTGCCCTTATGCAAACTTGCCTAATGGGAATTACCTTGAAAGAAAAAGTCCGGACATACTAAAGTGTGATACGGCGCCATTAAATGCAAAAATTATGCGGAAAGTCGTCCGGCCTCCATTTAAAGGGTGAAGCGGAAGTCTTGAGCATGAATATTACAGTAAAACTTTAGTATGCGCGACGAAGGCTGTGGAATGAAGTCATGGGGAGATGTTAAAATGTGTTTTAACGATCCTAATCGTCTCTTGCAATAGTCAAATTAGAACTTGAGTTCCTTCCCCCCATTCATTCCCGTGGAAGTGGAAAGCATAGATGAAACCATGTGCTTGGCTCCAGGGAAATGGTTCACCTTTTTTCAGTTTTCCCATAATTTTTCTCATGGAAAATACATAGGAATGGAGGAAGGATTGCATTACTCACACAAAGGCAGGAAGGAGTTGAAGCACGGGTAGAATATTGAAATTCAATTTCAAACCCAAACCCTGCCTCTAAGTGTGAACTCTGTAATGTACATAGTGAGGGAGTTGGAGTGTTTTCCTTTATTACATTTCTGGTGCGTGGAATGGAAGGTAGTGCTACGCTACGCAATGCAGATTTCACTTCTCTTCCTGGCCCGCCCGCACTTCATGAAAGTCCTCGACGGATGGATTCTGGGTTACACAATAGGGTGTTTCATCATGTGGTCGTTCCTAGTGAACTTCCATGACTCTGGGAAATACCCGAAATCCATTCACAAACCAAATGGTGAGGAGTGATTTTAATACACAACTCAGTACTTGTACAATTTAATTTAAAATGGAAATTTTCTCAACTAATTGGGTTTGGCGGTGGATTTTGCATAATTTCTTTGGTTTTCTGGTTAGGCTGTGGTCTGTGGTATCGAGGTTCTCGGTTAACGAGCAAGAAATTGAAAATTTTAGGGTGAAAATACATGAAAATGGGCATTAATTCAAATGAATTACGGAAACATGGTTAATTATGTAATCAAAATGGGTTGGGACTTTGAAAAGATTGTCTAATTTTAGATTTTTCCGACTCAGGAATTAAATCCAAAGTCTGTTTCCATTAGAAGCCCCGGGGAAATCCCTGATGCATGAAGCGAGAGTCACCCTTCCCCTCACCCCCACACCACGCACGACATGTACGTACGTACGTACGGACGGACGGAGCTCTTGAGAAAATAGAATATCAAATCAAGTTTCCTTCATTTGCATTTCAAATCGTGAATTTCCATGACAAGTCTTTGTCCTTTACCCACAAATGCCGTCTTGAGGAGAATGGGATCCTTGAGATCCCATGGTCTCTCCATTTGGAGGTTTTGGATTGGGAAATTGGAGTGTGGCTTCATTCCATTCCACGTTCGATTCGTTCGTTTGGATATTATATTCTGCGGAGAAAGCAAGACCTTCCTTTCCTTCTTCACTGCTTTTGACACTTGGGGATGTGGACTGGAAACCCTTGAATAGGATCCCGTCCTTCTTATTAAATAAAACCTGGTTTGTCCGGATTTTGCAAATTCTCCTTTGCCTTGGTCCTTAGTTATCTTATTTTGCATCGTTTTGATGTTCACTCCAGTGAATCCTGCCTTACATTTGTATTGAATCATTTCTGCAAGGAGCCAATCAGTTCAGTCATCAGGGTGAGTGATAATAATCCAAGTCGTCGAGTCCTTTTTGAAGGAGATTGTAACAATTTTTTATGTACTTAATTTGAAGAGACATGCTACAAATAATAAAACATTTCTTCCAGATTTGACACCTTAAGACTAACTTGATGCCAAATATCTTAAATAATTTTTTTCCCAAAGTTGGCTGTGACGGTGAAGTCAACTATCATTAGTCGAGTTACTCTCTAGTTTCTAGTTTCTAGAACAAGTTTGTATTATTTTGTAAGCTCATTTTATAAATTCAATGAAGGGGTCACCCGCTTTAGAAACCTTTGTGCTGGAACATAGTTGATTTACGAGCAGGATTACATCAAATTAAATGAAAATACAAATGCGGGCGCGGGCACGACTCATATTTCTGATTTGCATTTAAATTATGTGGACAAAGGGTCCTTTTCCTTTGTTCCCGTCGCAAGGTGATTTGACAATGGCAATTAGGACTGAGGCCGACGCCTTGGGGGCCCTGGAATCCAAATTATGTCTGGAGAATAAGGTTTGTTCCAGTTGAATGGAGAAATGGATGTGGGGGAGTGTCAAGTGGGGGACTCCGCTGTGCATGACACTTGAAATAGGCACTTAGGCGTCGGAAGAGATGCAAGGATGAAGACGTAAATAGGTACCTGGAGCCACACTTTGGGGATTGGGATTGACTTGAATTACCTTTTTAGCCCTTCTCTTCTCTGGATCCAGTTAAGATACATTTGTGTACTGGGGGAAAGGATCCATGCTCCTGCACCATCGCCCTCTCAAGTGCAAATAAGCCAGGTCAAGCTTCCTTTTCAATTTCCATATAAATTGGACAAACTGGCGGATTTACTTTTCTTTTTTCCATCCCGAGGATTTACGTACGTACGCATGGGCCGGAGGGTGCCGTCTGGTCTGGCGCTTGTGTGTATTTATTTTTCAAGCCTTTCCCTTGAAATGTCTTCAGGTGGATGGGCTTGGGGATATTTTGTGAATAATCTCGAGCTTGTGGAGTTTAGTGTCGGATTTTTTTCAGAAAGGGGCTAGTTATTAATTAAAAAAACACAGCTCTCCATTAGGCAACTGAATATTGTTTAATTCAATTAAATGAATTAAATAAAAGTAATTAGTTGATTTGATTGACGGCATTAGAGGACATTTTGGTTTAAATCAGTTGGATTTTATTGGTTAGCTTTCGTTTCACATCTGGAAACTTCTTCCGACCAAAAAATGAGTATCCAACTTTGAGTAATTAATTGGCACTCAAGTTATAAATATATTTCAGGTTATAACACCTAAAATTTTCATAAAGTCCACCACCTTGTGATTTTTCACGGAGCTAAAGTATTTTCACATTTCCTTCTTTTAGACTACAGTGGTGAAATAAAAATCTCGATTAAGTTTTGAGTTCCAGTGGACAGGTTCATGAACTTAAGTTTGATTGAATTGTAAGGAATCTGATGTTAGGAGCCGTGAGTTGATAATTTGGCAAATGTCAGAGGCAGAGATGACTTTTCCTTGGGTCATGGGGTTGGGCGGAAGGAAGGAGGACAGAAATGAGTAGGTTGACGACAGGGCAAGTCTTTCAAATCCAGACATTCCCCGTCCAAACACAATCCAAACATCCCAAGTGATCATCAAGTGGAAGTTCGTACGTAACATACGTCGTAGTCTTCTTCACTTTGACATCTCCATTCAGTCTGGCATGATTTCGTGTGTGTTTTATTCTTCGGGCCACAAGTTGGAGGCTTTTGAGTCCAGTCAGTCACAACTTTACTTCACTTCATAGTCCACAGGATCCATGGCCATCATAACAATCCCAGTCCCACCTTTGTGTTAAACTCCCCGTTCATCCGTTAGAGAAGACCAAGAGAAGACCAATCTTTTTCTAGCACGCAGTTAATGAACTGTATTTTAAAAAAAAACTAACGGCGGAGAAGCCTTCACATTAATGTATTCAATGTTTTTCAATCTATATTATTTTTTTTTACCAAACCCATTCATACAAAAGAATGGACTGGTTTGAATATGAACTCCAATCCTCAAACTCGGGGGGTGTGAATTTGGAGAAAGACGAAATGTCCTCAAGGGACTGGAGGAGAAAACCAGAATGTCTACTTAACGTAACCTCCAGGCTATCATGACATACCTCAAAGATCCCCCCTCCTTCTCCCCCTACACGATTCTCCACTTAAACTAATAATTTCTCCGCCAAGACAATACTTCCTTTTCCCCTCCGATTCATCATCACTCTCGAAGAACCCAATGGGAGTCCACAAGTTTCAAACTTTAATTCACCCACCACACCGTCCCCATCCCTCCAAACCACAGAGTAGCTTCAATGTCATCAACAAAGTCAGACATCATCAGTCCTGCAAATTTTAGCTTTACTTTTGCTTTCCCATTTACATAACACAAGCACCAAAGTCGAGTCCCTCAGTTTCGAATGAATGAATGTTAATGATTTCCTTGTCGCCGGCAAGGGAGGGAGGAGGAAAATCGAAATTTCCCTCCTTTCCTTCAAGAAATGTCATAGCACGTACAGCGCGGTACACACACACACGGCATGGCGGCTGCTAGCTGTCACTCGGATGCCGTTGTTCGGACGGCGGAAGGGTGGAACTGAAATTGCATTTTGGGCGATAAAGTCCTTGATTCAGCGATTTTCCCGTTCCCTGTCCTTGATTGATATTTTATTGCTTTCTTTTTGGTTTTGCCAGGTCCCTTCGTCGTCGTCGTCGTCGATGCCTTGTGATGAGTGAGGGCAAGAAATAAATAATGCAGACCTTACGTCATTTCGGTGTCCTTCTCACATTGATTTCCTTCGCCTCAACTGACGGCGGCTCCTCCGCCCTCGTCCCATCCTCTTCTCATTTGGAAGAATCTCCTGCTGCCGTCGCCGCGGCTCGTGGTAAGGAACTTGGGCCATTAATATCTCGTCATAATTGCAAAATCCATATTAAGACGAAGACGAACATGTACAACCCATTTCCACTGAAACGGACTGACTTTCACTGTAAATGCTGGTGCGTATGTGTGTGTGCCGTGGCATTGCGGATTTTAAGCTGCTTCACTCCCTCCATTAACATTACATTACATATTGCACGCTCGGAGTTAAAACCTAGCCGAGCTGAAAACTTGTTCACTCAAGAGTTGAAACTAAATGCTTTGCTCAAATTTCCTTCCAAGGGGGTACGTTCGTTATAGTCTTGGACCAAAAATTTATGGTAAAGTTGTGTTAAAATTGGGGCTCGGAGAAAGACCGCAGTCATTTGTGGGATTTCAGTAAGGGAATGCAAAAAAGGCGAAACTGGCATTATATTTATATATAATACAATAGCAATATTACATTTGAATAGAATAATATGGTAACATTATGGCAATATATGCAATGCACTACGTACGTGTCCTAGTTTTTGAAGGAAAAATTAAGAAAAAAGCCCACAGCGAATGAATGGCTGGAGGAAAGCAGAAAAAACAATTTGAAGTAAATTCATCCTGAATTAATGTTCTGAGTCTAGGCCTGAATTTCCCTGTTGAGCCCGGCTCGGCCCCAGCGATGGAATATCTCTTTAAGATTCCTTGGAGGAAACTCCCAGATAAAAATGATGAATGTGTGCAATGTGGTAAAGGGTGGCCCGCTCACTCATTTACAAAACTTTCGTCATCGGGTCCGGGAATAAGAAATCTACGGAAACCTGAGGAAATCCAATTTTTTTGTGCCATTCCCTTCAAACGTCCCCCATAAAAGTGTCTCGGATAAATTTGCACATCGTGTACACATCCATGACAATCATGCAGAATTGGGGACCCCATTCCTTGGAGCCCATTCCGAACTCAGAATTTGCTCACAAAACACAATCTGCTTCACTTCAATGTCTTAGGTACACACATTTCCTTCCCTCGTCGTCTCCCATTCGTCGAGGCTAACGAAGGAAGGGAGCGGGAGGCGCGCTGGTCGTCGGGAGACCTTAAGTCGTTGGCGAAAGCCCATTGTTTCTCAAGTGTGAAATTTAAGAAAGACGGTTTTCTTTTCAGAGCCTGGGTTTCCTTGTGGTCTTCGTGTCTTGGCACGGAGACAATCCTCACTGAAAAAGTCATGTTCGATGATGAATACGAATGTTTCCTTGGCTGAACGGAGGGAAGGATGTGTAAGGCAGTCCGGGCCCTGCACTCGTAGGTTCCTCCCTTTGGCACACGCCACCGGTTTAAATCAGAGCAAATTTGAATTTTGACGTGGGTGAAATGATGCCATTTTTCACTTTCTCGCATTGAGACCACAAGGCGACTTGAGCATCTGCTAAACCAATTCCTCAACTTCTCCACTCTCCCACGGTCTTCTCAAGCTTCCGTCCTCTACTTGAGGCACATACCTATTATACACAGATTCCACCCTCAACTCGATCTCCTTTCTCCACTTCCACATCATTTCAAGGTGTCTCCTTCCTAAATAACTCTTTGGATTTATTTCTTCGGCTTAATAAGGGAGCGGGAAAGTTAATTTCGTGGAATATTTCATTCTGAGGGGATTTTCTTATGAAGAAGGGATCAGGGAGTTTGCATACAACTATATGGATGTAAAACATGCTGCGTTTTGTCCAATTGGATTAAAAACAAATTATTTTTTGCATTGTAGGAAGAAAGTACATCAGTTTTTCTTTGCATTCGCATTAAGCATACCGCGCATTTTCTTACGCATTACGGCATTCATTATTTTCTTTAATTGCGTTAAAGACTTATTGTACTTTGTAAGTTTACGACTACATTTCCTTTCCACAATACTTTCAAAATTGAAAACTACGGAAAAGCTTGTCACCGTTTAAGCCAGAAATATTTCCGGCCAGAAACACAATATTTTTACTTTCAGCCATTTCGGGTGCACATTGTCGGCAAAGAAAAAATAAACTTTTCGTAAAAACATGCGGAGTGAGTCCGTATATAGTTTATGGCGTGTCCTTTCATTAAAGTCTGACTCCATTTCGGAGTGTAGGAGATGAGTTGAATGGAGAAAAGTGAGGTCATACGTACGACACGAGGGATTTATTTCACTCAAATCTCGTTGTCCTTTCCCTGACCTATATTCGAGAGAAAAGAGCCACTGCACTGCAACTCCTGCCATGTTTTGCGGATTCAGGAAGAGTTGAGCTTCGTTGGATCCCGGCTTGTGTGGATTGGGACTAAACTCACTCTCCTTCACTCCAGGAAGTAGGAGGACAATGTTTGGCATGGAATGGATAGCCAAAGAAGGGCAAGGGGTTCAAGGAAGCACGTATTGTATTGCGAATCCTCTTATTGTCGTCCCAAACTGTCAATTCCCTTGTAAAACGAAGGCAGTTCATTCAAATAAAAGGCTCATTATTTCCTTCCGCTTGGTTTTGGATGGTGGACTGAGTTTTTAAAAAGTAAGAAACCGTGTTTACTAAAACATGCACGCGGATTTTCGATCTGACGTAATTTCACTAATCCTGCATCAATTTTGCATTAACGGCTAGGCGTTGAACTCAAAAAATAAATATTATCGATTTAAAAGTATTGAACCTCGAAGTTAAAGCACAGAAAAGAAAAGGCAGAAGATTTTAGTTCTTATTTCACTAATTCTTTACTTCTCTCTTTTTTACTTTCCTTTCTTATTTAGCGGCGAAGCTTATAATTAAAACTAAAGCTTTAAATAAAACCTCTTTCTTCTCGTGAGGCTTGAACAATGTTTTGAATCGTATGATGTGGTGACCAGGCTAACAAATCAAGTCACAAATTCGACAATCCATTCCGGTCGTCCTCAAAACAATATCAAAGGAGAAGCAGATCCGACCGTCCCGTTCCGTCCGTTCCCAACCGAAAAGCCACACTCAAAGCTAAAGCTACTACATGGCATGATTGTCGCGGGATGCGGTTTTTCAGAG
>JAAXYW010002243.1:0-16335 GCA_036851895.1 Orthonychiurus folsomi
GACAGAATGTAAAGCCCGTACCGCATGAAGACGTACATGAATAGGAATATTTTTACAGCCACTATGTCCGTGCCGGATAATCTAGTACCGATGGATGCGATAATATATTCAACGTAGGCGAGGGTGAGGTCAAGCGTGAAAATTAAGATGGAAATGACGAGCCCCGGTGTGTACAAAACTGGCCAACTTAGCCATCGGTATAGGATTGATTCCCCGGATTGAGGTGAAACAATTTTCATGGGAAATACTCCCAAAGCCCGGCTCCATTTGGCTATGGGTTTGTAGTAGGAAAATAAAGTTGTGTTCCTTGTCGATTTAAAATATGAAGTTATGTATGAACGAGTGGATTTAAAGTAGTTGAGGATAATTTCGGACTTTTCCATTCTGTTCAGACCTTTTGTGCAAAGTTAAGATGCTCGGCTGTAAGGACTAATGTTACTAAAGTGGAAAGAGCGATTTCACAGACAAAAAAAGGCAACTGGATATAAAGTTCATTTAACATTATCAAACTATAATTGATTGCACTCAGTGAAATTAATTTCCGTGACATCTCCCCGCCCTTCCGGAATGCAATTATGCAGGAACAAATATTAAATTCTATATTGATTATTAAAGATGAACTTCACCTCGATGCAGTTGCAGAGCACGGAAATCAATTGCGAAAGATGCTTAGAAAGAAACGCATAGGTCAAGATGAAGTTAAATCCCATCCAATGTTTCTCCGTCTTCAAATGTCCATGTGTACATTAGCTGCGTAGTCTATCATAAACAATAGACGCTTGGGTTCAGACTAAGAGTGTGAAAGTTGATGTTTGAATGATTTTGTGTTTGTTTGAGTGGTAGCCAATCATTCAAATAACAAAACTTCGAATAGATGTTTTGATTGTCCTATGTTAAATATGAATTCAGCATAATCTGATTTCATGTAAATTGCGGGTTAACACGACGGACGGTTCATGGTTGCCCGTGTTTCCACTGCCGGGAGCAGTGCTTTTAATTATGGGAAACTTATGGGAAGAGATAACTACATTTCCGGCTCTTGTAAGATTCAAACCAAATTATGATCTAATTTGCAAATATAAATATATGAACACTAAATATTGTACAGGTTCACAGAGTTGATTTTCCAGAAGACGAAAGCCAGCAGAGGCTGGCCAGACAATCTCTGACATATTTTGTACACCCAGACTCGAACGTGGCATTGTTGAAACTGGACAACAATGGAAACCAAAAGAAAGTCACTGTGGAACAAATTACAATGGACAAAGCACACCGTGAAGGGCATCGCTGGAAGCAGTAGTTTTGTCGCGCATACCGTCAAACAAATATTTCAATTATTATAATAATTTAATTTCCTAACAAATAAAATGCGCGCAATTAAATGGTTAATAAAAATTGTTCAGCACCTTGCTAAACTAAAGTAAATTGCCAGTAACAAGCCTGAATCAAACACTATTTTATACCATGATGAGTGAAACCATCAGCCCATCTCAATTAATTAATTCGGGTATTCGGTTGAACGTCGAAAGACCATTAAACAAATAATTGTCGTTACATATTGTAGGAAGTACACCAGGTTATATTAAAACTGTATGAACAGCTTTCGTTAATTATGAATTAAAAACGCTTGTTTTGTTCCTCTCGCCAATTTGTTCACATTACATTTCTTAATATGAAGACAAGCTTTAACTAATCCAAATTTCTTCAACAACTTCAACTAAACACAAACAGATTAATTACATTTACTAGTTCTGAAACAGAACCAGCCCCACGTATTGTTGAATGGTGGTGCTCATCATTAGCATGTATAGTTTACTTATAGTAGAAAGCATAGTCAAATCCTAGCCTTAGCCTGCCTAATACTTGTATGTTAAAACCAAATTCAGTCATAGACGACTTTTAATCATGAATTGAATTGACTTTAATTGATTTAGCAACACTTTTGATGAACGATCCTCAGCGCATGAACGAATTGTACTTTGCACCCATCGTGTGTGTGTATTTTGTAGGAGGAGAAGGGAAGTCCAAAACTTGGCTGCGTCGTGTATTGTGTCCTGCCTGCTGCTGCGTCGCTGCTGCCCTCCCATCAAAACAACCTTGCCCTGCCTTGACCCCTCTTGCTTAAACTCCTGGTGGTTGACCTTCCTTCCTCAACCAACCGTCCAGGTCAGGTCAACGGGCATCCCAACACTGGGGAGGTAAAATACACTCCGAATTCCGTAGATTTTACAGCACATTTTTATGTTTCCCTTTCTCTTTTCCTCGGATCCCTCCTTCCCCAACCCACCCACACACCTGCTCATGGAAGTGGGTCTTGTTGCCACCCAAAAATTTGACAACAATATCTTACGAGAGGGTGATTGACCTACTTTGTGGAGTGAATGATTTCATTAGTTTTCTAATTTTTGTTGTTTTTTATGTGTGTCCAGTGTGCACGCAGCCAATTTACAAAGCTACGCGACGCACTGTTGTTGCAGGACCCAGCACACCCATTCAACGCGTGGACGTGATCGGATTGGATGTGACCTTTAGTTAGAAAAATTAATGTGATGTCCGGATCGGATTAGTATAAGGATTTGGAGTGATACGGAACTGGACTGGCTATTTTACTACAATTCCGGAAGGAAAGGTCAAAAAGGTTAACATTCAGGGTGGAGTGACGTCACTGGAGAACAAAGAACAAGGTGCGGTTTTTTCTTAAATTCATTTTCAAGCTTTGAGATGAGAATCTGAGTGTATTGTGCATATATTTATTGGGGCTCTATAGGTTAGTGGGGTTAGTGATTACTTGTTGCGATGACTTACTATTATAATGTTGCTATACTTTAGTGCAGTCAGTACCTATTAGATTGAGTAGGTGCTGTTACAGTTAATTTTAGTTCTTGAAATGCACCACATGGGCTTATTCAATTCAATTACCATTATTGCGACGTTCCACTTTAGCTCCAAATTTTCCTCGTTTACGCGCTAGAATTTTGTTGCTAGTATTTTTAAGATTCTTGTTTGGTTACACATAACTTAACATTATATTGTCTAGTCTAGTTATACTCATTCATATATTACGGTTATGCTTTTAAAATGACCACGATGATCGATTTTTGAACTTTTATTTAAAATGTACTCTATCCGATAGAATGTAATCGAAGAATATCATACAAGACTCTGCTCTGTTAAGCGACAATTTTTTTAAACTTTGTTTTATAGCTTTTGCAATGCGGGAAATTTCTGTGTTTAATATGTTATAGATTTCAATTTTTCTTAAAGCAGCTTGCATTCTCTGACACTAGTTCGGCAGATTTCATCTTATTGCCACCAAATGCCGAAATCAATCCTATTCATCGCCCGCAGTGATATCACAGCGCGTGTATAAAAGTCACAATGCAAATTCGGGGCTGCACTAACTGCACTTGTCCGGCTCATTGCATTCTACCCACGCTTGCTGTGTTCGAGCAAATTAGCTATTATAATATTTTAGCGTAGTATAAGGGTGCATTTGCGGGTACAATTATATTTATAATTTTGTGTCTCGAGCATATTGTCAGCCTGAAAGGCGGCAAATAAACCGTGATAGGCAAGGCTTATAAGGAAATGAATCTTGCGGCAAATTTATTGTTTGGTGGAGGCCGAAATTTATTTATTTGTTCTTATCCGACTCTTCTGTAAACATGCATGTTTCATTCAGCTGGTTTTAATTATCGTTTTTCCTTTGACAGGAACTGAACGGCATTTAAGTGGGAGAACGAAAATATTTTTCAGGCAACAACACATCCAAGTTAAACTCCAGTCGGTGATTTATTGTGACTATCCATAAGTCACGGAGTCACAATTATATTTAATTTTTGCTCAACTATTTCCTATGGCCTCGGGCTGCTTTCCCGGCGGTAGTAAGAAACAGCGTTTGACTAACGGCGGTGGAGCAGAAATGAACGGTATTTTCTAATATTATATTCAATGTGGATTCAAGTCCGTGCACCTATAACTGTCAAATGTGGGCTGTAAAAGTGGAAAAACAAACTTTCAGTTTTGCCTGAAACCGTGTCGAAGATTATAATTTTACGGACTTTAAATTTAAACTATGTCTATGTAGCTCAATGTAGGAGCATTCTAAATCTTTACCATCCATACCTGGACTGGACCTTTGTCTTGATTGTAAATTTAACAGCAAGCCATGTTTGCAAAATAGTAAATCAATACTTGACTTAAATTGCAAAAGTACGCGGTTGTTCCCTTTCCGTTTTACACTTTACTCGACCCCCTAAATTATATTTTGATAAAACTTACCTTTGAATTCTGAAGGCATTTATTTGTAGCCTCGATAATTTACCATCTTTAATTTAATTTAGATTGAATTTATTCCAATTGCAACGACCGGCTCACTGTCGTATAAACTTTGAATTTAGGTTACGGCCCGGGGTCCTCTACTCATGCCACACAAAATGGTAACATGCTAAAACAGAATGGATACGCTTATCAAAATGGACACTTACCAATGACCAATGGATTAACTAATGGTCACAATGGATTAACCAACGGATTAACCAACGGATTAACCAATGGTCACAATGGGCATGTGCAGCAACAACCTGGCAAGAATCCTTATTACGATCGGATTGCTAGCCCCGAAATGGGCAGCTACTGCTTCGATGTCCTATACTCGAATCTGCACAACACGGATCCACCGAAAAGCCCATCGTTCACCAATGATGCTTTGTGAGCTTAATTTTCCATAGCGTTAAGATAATAACTTACCCCCGAATTCTATTCTATTTTAAAGCCCGTTATTTGTGACTTGGAAGATTGGAAAGGACAATCGCCTTCGTGGTTCTGGATCTGAATGTGCTGGTCAGTTTTTTATTAGTATTATCTAGTATATTGGATGGTAAAGGCAGCGTTACGTACATATGCTCCAACAGCTTTATATCCTTTTCTAGATTTGCAACTTCGTGGCTGCATGGGCACTTTTAACGCATTAAATCTTCATGCTGGGCTGCGAGAGTATGCCGCCACTAGGTATGTGCGTCACTCCAAAATAACATCATGTTTATTCTGCCAATGGAGAACTGATTTATATATTTCCTCTAATTATTTTACAGTGCATTCAAGGACAGTCGCTTTCCTCCAATTGGTCGTGATGAATTCACCAAACTCCACGTGAGTGTGTCAATCCTTCGTCATTTTGAGGAGGCAGCTGATTATTTGGATTGGGAAGTTGGAGTTCATGGAATTCGAATTGAATTTCACACCGAGCGTGGTTCAAAGCGCACTGCGACTTATCTACCAGAAGTTGCACCCGAGCAAGGTATCTTTAAATGTCAGGAAACAATTCCCTTGTTTACAACTGTGGACGACTAATTTCTTGTCTTCCCCATAGGTTGGAATCAAACCCAAACAATTGACTCGCTTCTTCGTAAAGGCGGGTTTAAGGGTCACGTGACGCCGGAAGTCAGAGGAAGTGTTAAGTTGACTCGCTACCAGAGTGAGAAAGTTTCGGTCAGCTATCAGGACTATGTGAACCGTTGGCAAGCTGCCCGCGGGCCTTTTTAGCCCACGCCTTGTTTTAGGATTCGCAATTGCTACGGCTATAATAGGATTACTACTGCAATTATTCCGCCTCATCCTTGGGCTTGGGCTGGATGGTTAATACCCACATGTTACATGGATTTAGGAAAACTATCGTAAGTTCAAGAAAAAATGACGGTCACATCAGGCAACGGCGACACCACTAATTTAAATAATCATCATTATCTGTCCAAAGCTTTCAGTTACGAAATTTACTCGAGAAATTTAACCCTAGCCCAGTAAGCGAGCGAGTGATCATAGTGGGCCATTGGATATTTTATTTTAAAGTATGTTTGTTATAACATAATCTGCGGCCGAATGCTCTTAGAATAACATGAAGCAAAGAGTGTGTTTTTTGTCAACTATGAACAGCGCCAGCTCTGAGCCTGACAAGTGTGTAAGCAATTACTTAATGGGTATTTCGTCCTTATTTAGTGCTTAAGGAAACAATGGTAGAAAGTGATTAGAACGAAATTAACCCATCTTATCTGGTATTGTAAATTGTATTGAGCTGATAGGACGTTGGCGTGAGGATGACTTGTATTGATGACAAGGGCTGCATTCAAAGTTAGTCGAAGTGTTGTGTATTGCTTGTTGTAAATTAATTGTGAACCCGCGATGGGGTAATTTTGAACGATTAGAACGCTGAAATTGAAGTTGCAGTTTATTTGAAAATTATGAGTAAATCAGGAGCACAGGTTATTTAAAAGTATAAACGTTAACGGAGAGTTTTTAAATTAGTATGATGGCAAATGTAACGCATGAAATTCGAAAAATTTAAAGTGAACAAAATTGTGATTCTGCCAATCGCGTTGATCTGTTTATGAATTGTGGGGGTTGTTTTGTAATACTATGAGAATAAAGTTGATGTTAGAAATAGAAATACAATGCTAATAATAATAAAACAAAATAAAAAGAAATTTTGTGTTTTTCTAAGTAATATTGATCCAATAAAATTTCTTATACGTAAACTTTATGCCCCTAAATGTATTTATTTCAAAACGGCTACATCTAACTACCATACAATATTAATTACTTTCTGTTAAAATGAGTGTTATCCGTCTCAAAGCGGGCGTCGTCTCCCGAAGTCATTGCAATTTTGATCTCAGGAAGAATTTTACCATAGTACATGCTTTGTTGAAAATATGTGATTCCCATTGCGAAAATGACTTGTGCAATAGCAATATACTTAATAGTAGGTAAAATTGGTTTATATATCTCTTTGGCGTAATGGACAATGTTGAATGGCGTCTTCAAGCTCAGCTTAGGTAAACTATATGACTTAAAGCGCGTTGCAAGTGGAAAGGAAACGACTGGAGCCAAAAGAAGTGGGTAACCAACTCCTGTAATTAATTGTGTGATGCCTCCTCTGATTTGCGTGCATACTGTACAAGTTTCAAAGTTGTTATAAATGTTGTCGGAAACCCTCTGAAATGGAATGCGGTTACAATCAAAATAGGCAGAATTGGAGAATGTTTAAATTAAAAAACAATCGTTACCCAAAGATGCAAACCGCATGCCGCTATAGCCGGAAACATGGACATGATTATGTATGACGAGATTCGGCCATTTCGTTGCAAATATAACTGATTTCTAAAATGTCGATTCAAGTAGCATCCCATTGCCGTTGCGGTGAGTCCAAGAATGGGACCACATCCTGATAGCGCGTATCTGAAATATTCAAGAAATTCATTGGATTAGTATTCAGAAAATTATTGTGGCTTACATACTTACATAGTCATGTACCAATCGTTGTTTAAACACTGTACTATAACTCGTATTCTGCGTCTAATTGCTAAAAACTGAAATACACTCCGGCTTAAGAAACGAACACTGCCAGGAAATTAAAAGATTTAAAGAGCAGAAGCAGATATTGACTGATTTGATGATTGGCACTTCCAGGTTTTTTGGCACAATAATGTAATTATTGTGTAATTGAACTACTTACTTTTCCACTGGATTCCCCCAATTCTCAATAATAAAGCTGTATTCTTGACCAACTGTTAGTTTTCCCTTTCTTACTCGTTCCATATCTCGAGTCAATTTATCATCATGCCGTTCGATTACATAGCGCCTGGGCCGTGCAATTGCTTCTTGGCCATCCCGGTTTGCTGGAATTTCCATGTCTGTCACCATTGTCGCTTCCTGGGGGTAAACACTTGAAGCTCGGAAGGTTGAAATTTAGTATAAATTTGAAATCAAATCAGTGACCGAGGACACGGCAAGGGTCACGCAGCGACAGCACGAAATAGTTGCACAAAATGAAACCCACATCGATGGATTAGGAACTAATAAAAAAGTATAAAAATTAATATGACTTCTTATGAATAAGTTTAAATTTCATAAGTCGCCTCGCTAACTTGTCCATTAAATTCATTTGCGGACTTAGCTTGAAGTGATTATAATACGTTTTGGACAACACAAAGAGAAACCTCGCTCTCTGTGTCCAACGAGAGGTTATGGAATCTTAAGCTTGTTTGTATCGAATTTAAGTCGCCAATTTGTCAAATATTTCTACGGCGTCGAAATGTCAAATTAATATTTCCTTTTGCTTGTTGAAAGAAACCGCAGAAATGCTTGCACATTATCTATTCACATGTGTTCGGATGCGTGCCTTACATTTTCACTTAACACACTCTTCCCATCACTAAATTTTCCGAGGCTATCTGTGGTGATTCGACTGCATTATTAAAATTGCAATGTCTGACCCCTTTCAGCCAGTAAGTAAGGATCTGTGCAGTTCAAATTGATCGGTTACCTTTTTCTTGCATATATCTTCAGATACGACACATTTCCGTCTTAAATGTGCTTAATAATTGCTCCAAAGCAAAGTTATAACTTACAGATTACTACTACAACTTTTTTGTTGTGTATCTATGTATTTGTATCCTGGTTTTATAGCACTCAAGTGTAGGATGATTCGCAGGGTTTCAGCAATGAAGGCAAGGCAAAGTGGGATTGGAGAACTACTACAACTTTTTTGTTGTGTATCTATGTATTTGTATCCTGGTTTTATAGCACTCAAGTGTAGGATGATTCGCAGGGTTTCAGCAATGAAGGCAAGGCAAAGTGGAATTGGAGATTTGATTCCCGGGACCAGATTGCACGTGAGCCCTTGTGTACATTTTTCTGTGGCCGTCGCGCCGTGTATTATTTTTGGGCTTGGTTGAGGGGACGAGGCTCACTTTCACTCTCTGGCGTAGGGCGACGGAAGGGAAGGAACGAACCCCATGCCCAACCCCATATCCACCTGCAAAATCTACAGTCCATCCAAACACACACTATCCATTCATCCGCAGTCAATCCATCTCCACAGACGGACCCAAACCCAAGTCAGTCTTCCGCTCTGAAACTCCACATTCTTCTCGTTCCTCAACTCAATTTGAAATTCAGAATTAGTCACGTTAACTTGTGCGGTGTGTGTAGGAAAAAGAAGGAAGGACAACAGCGAGGACTGAGGTTGCGGCTGGAAAGGAATTTGAATTTGACCTGGATTTGGAGTGCAATGCAGTAGCAGTAAGTGGTTGGGGGTTTGGGCGGGAATGAATCATATTGATTATTATGGATTAACCACATGGATCAAGGTCATTCAACTCAATTCGATTTGTGTTTTGTCTTTAATCATGTGATTTTGTAATAGGGAGAGGAGGAGAGGGATTTGAAGATAACTGAGGAAGGGAAAGCGGTTTGGACTGGGATGGAGGGATGAGTAATACAGAAATAACTGCATTTGACTGACTAATTGGTAGAGGGTTGGGCTGTTCTGTTGGGAATTGAATTCTACGAACGCAACGCACAACGACGACGGGGGAGGAGTGCAATTTAATTTTGAGGTTTTAAAAGTGACTGGCTGGTGCTTTAATTAACTGCGCCGCGTCGGGAAACTTTTTTTGGAACTGTCAAGTCTAACTGTGGTCGTGTTTGACAATTTATTGGACCGGATCTGTTTGGTGCTAAAACATAACCTACAAAACTTTGGGTGGATTCAATAGACCCAGCCGCTCATCACGGAACAAGAAAGAAGTAATCCGGCAAGGATTTGGAGTCAACAGGAATCAGAGTTTATCCATCATCCAAAATTACGGGAATTGTTGAATTCTTGAACGGCGGAATGCCCGTCCGGAAACAAGGTATGAACCTAAAGCCAGTAGCTGAGGCAGAGGTTAGACCAACGCGAATAGAGTATAATTTAGGCTACACTAATATGGTTTACATTAGTGTTGAAGTAATGCAGGTTTACAAGAGTCTGGCTGACAGTAATTCCTATCCGTATTAGGATATTTAGTTTTTGTTTGTAGCAGCTATTTCAATTAATTGAATTGTGAGGCCGAAGCCGCAAAGTTAGGTGAGAGGTCTGCTAGGTAGGTATAAGTTTTGAGTTGGTGTTGGTGTGAGAGTATTCAGGTCAGGTAAGCACATTTTCAATTATCAATTCAAGGAGCTTTATATGCTTATGTCATAAAACCAAAAAGAAAGGAATTCACAGTTTTCCTAAAATTGTAGAATTTGTGTATTATAATCAATCTTGGAATTCGTAGTTGGAAAATTCTGAACGACGGGTTAGAAATGTGGATTTCTCACGAGAAAAGGCAGAGGTTGAGAGAAAAGATTGCGTTGATTGATGAAACTGCTGAACTGCAAGGCGACCCCATTCAGGTCAGGCATATTTTTCATGTGAAACTTTGACTCTGAAGGCAGTTTGGTGTGAAATTAGCCTTATCCGGCTTGTTTCGCGACTACAATAATTTGAATGCAAATATGCTTTCACCTACGAGCAAAGTGGATTCTTACGTGCAAAATAATATGTGTGTATATGCAATATGCAAACTTTTAGTTTATAGTCAAGTAAGTCATCTAGCCTCTTTTCTATTTAGGAACACATGACCCAAATCCAGGTCACAATTTCAGCTCTGTCACATGACAAGGGAGTTATTGAAATTCGGTTTAATCTAATCAAAAGTAAAGTACGAGCGGAAATGAGACCGTTAGTCGTTTCATGTCAACTCACAAATGTCAGATTTAATTTGACAGTGAGTGGTTATTCCCAGTCATTTAATTTAATTATTCCAATTACACTTTGTAGTTTAGTTGGCACCCTAGTTTACTTTGCTTGAACTGCCACGAATTGGGATCCTCGTCATTTCCGTTGTTCATACTCATTCTACTCACTTATATCTTCTATTGAACGTTCAGGTTCGCCTCGTCGCTTTCACTGCTCGTCGGTCGCATCCAAATAACAATATCTTTAATCCCGTTCTTTCTCATCCATTTCTTTCACATCATCATAAAATAAGGCAAGCAAACTCTAACCCTCCAAAGCCATACTAACTCTGGTAACAGCGCAACGAAGAACCTCCGCCGTGCCCTGCTCCAACTAACGAATCCTAATTTCATCTTCAGCTTATGCAAACTACTTCCCCCGCTTGCTTCCCATCTTTTCCTTTTCCTGGAGAAAATTTATTAAATTGTTTAATCTTCCATTAGCTTAGTCAGTCCCAAGCCCCTGCCCTTTGCCGATCCGGGTCACCTACGCCACACGCTCACTCTAAAAGGAAAGACTAGACAACTTTGTCGTCTTACTCAACTTGACGACGACGATATGGTTCCTTGACTTGAATTATTGATCCCAAATTTAGAAAGGCGGAGCTGACTAGAAAGAAAGATCCAGTTTCGAAACACAATATATGCTTTTCTCTCATTTTAGAATAGGGTCGAGGCATGGAATGTTTACTCCGAAACTAGTCACCAGGTTTCATGTGATGAATTACTTCCGGCCTTGGGTCGGGTCCGTTCTTCTAGCCACGTCCAAAGTAAAGCTGTATTTTCACCCGAGAAAGTAAATCCGTGGAAAGGAATGGAAAGGTCTCGAATTTTACAAGCCATGTCCACGTACTCCACGACTAGCCAAAGTTTTGCGGCAGGCAGAGCGTGTGAGCTTGGGCTTAACGTGTCGGAGGTGTTGTGGCTAATCTCCTTTTTAGGATCGAAAACCATATTTCAAAGTCCAGGTTTATTTATTTTACATTACTTACTTTGTTTGAATTTGGAATTTACGGGAGGGATGACTGGGTTTACTTTACATGAACAAAACCTTCCTCTAAACTATTCACGATTTAAGCAGTTTGCTTATGCAAACTCCACCAAAATGACAACTTGAGGGATTGCATATTTATTTGTTTAATCTGTCAAGGATTCTTTGATCTTCCTTTTCAAGTGAACAATGTTTTACAATTCGTTCCCTACATATGTAAATCGCCGCAAAATGTGGAATTGCGCCAATCACCAATAGTTGTATGTTCATGATGTCATATTCGCTAACTTTGTTGTCTATTGACATTTGATTATTTGAGCGATTTTGGTAAATTGAAAAAGAAGATACGCGTGAAAGTGAATCCCGATCGACAACGTCTATGTCTCAGCAACGCCCCATTGCGTCATTTTAAATTGCTACATCCGGCTCGGCTCTAGTCCTAATGGAGGAATATTAGTTTAATGCGTTTATAACTGCCGCTTATTGACGTGGATGAGGTTATTGTGAATCATCCTGATCCTGATGACCTGCTGCAGGTCCCACGGAACTAATGATGTTTGTGATTCAGATAAGGAATGGCGATTCAGAATCTGCTGGTGTTTGTGGCTCATTTTTGCCTTAATAATACTATTGTTTTCATCTCAGCATGTAAAGTACATTTTCTATCACTGGCCACGTATATAGTCACGTCTGCTTAGTTATGTATTTCTGGATTTTTTTCATCCATTTCCGTTAAGTCACTTGCTACTTCACCTCCACACAAGTGGAAATTAGTCATGGTAGCTCTCCTCTTCACCTGAGTGGCGATTGGCGACGTACACATGTTGCAAAGGGGGTTCAGAGGCATGGAAGCCCTGAAGGACATTCTCAAATTAGATGCATGCGTGACGAATCTTAATATCCTTAATTGATAGCGACAGGTGTAATTGCACATTGCTATACTCCCCTCCAATCGTCCAGAGACCCATGCTTTAGTTCATCGTTTGCACAATACTTAGCACTGCCAGCACATGCATTAATTAGGGTGTTGCAAAGGTATTTGCATGCGGAAGTCACCAATTACCAAACACTTAGCTCCACCACGTGTTTGACCCTTTTTGATTTTCAATGCGGCGTTGTGTCACCTGGATGCAAAATGTGCTGAAACACCTATCACCAAATGTAAAAAATATTTGCATTTTGATCCATCCTTTTGCCTGGAGGTTGTTTGTGAATATTTTCCAATGGCCGTAATTAAGAGAGCTGATATTTCACAGGAGTAGACTGGACTTAATGTAGATTTGTGGGGGTATGATTCCCCTAGCATACATGATCAAGCTACACGCTAGGCAAATCTCAGCAAAAGCAATTTAATCATTATTATCGAATTGCACGCTATCGCCTTTACCATATCCAACTTCACAATTAGCACACGTACGTACCTCCTTCGTCGAGATTTGAGGTCCACGTTTGCCTTTTCTATTTGCTCTTTACTCAAAATGTATGCGTATGGAAATCAATGTTCTGGTCCTGGTAGCATTGCACACAACACATCGACTTTCCCTCTTGCAAAAGTTTTGTAAATACGTTCCGCTACTGAAAGTGGGCAATACAAATAAAACAGTGCATGTAAAAATATATGGAAATGTCTGAAACACCTTTTGAGGTCAAGAAATCAATAAAGTATTTGTGGGCACGCACGGAAATGCGGGAACGTGACGATTAGACTATTGGTGCAAGTTTTACAATCCGTAGAATTTGTTTATTGTCATGTAATCTAGTATTTGCTTCATTTTTTGCATCAAGCACCAGGGAAAAGGTTTATGACCGATAGCGAAACCCGTCGCCGACGTTGACTGGAGTGGAAATTAGAGATTGCAGGACTTATAGCACGCACCGGCAAATCACATTTGGAAATGGCGAGTTTCATGTGCCAAATTTGTGGGCGGGGGGCTTGTTTTGCTTTTTGCATTAAATGTTTTTATTATTACACAAGGGGGGACTCCGGTTAGAAAATTTATTTTCAAATAATTTATTGACAACCTGATGTTTAGCTGAATTTTGGGCTAAAATTGTGACTGTGGTGTCGAATATTGGGGGGCTCCGCACCAAATTTGCCACAAGTTTCATTCATTTGTTGGCATAAGGTAGGTTTTGATTTTGATAGGAATGGTGGGTTGGTACACGTTGACTTTTCCTTGTTCTCACTGATTACTTGTCTGTAGTGGTAGTGGTTGTATTTAACTGTAGCCAGCTGCATGCTATTGCGAATATACATGCCAAACATACGCAAAGGCAGACTGATGAATGTAATGGGCGCAATGCAGTACTCGAGGCGGTTTAACGGTATAACGGAGTTTATGACTTGGTGGTTGGTTTAGCAAGCTTGAGGACTAGGGGACAAGGGCTGCTTTGACTGATATGATAAGAAGCAGTTTTGGTTTATTGTAACTACACCCATTCCCGAGTGACGGGGTGGACTACTAGGAGTTACCCATTTGTAAAATTATATTAAAAGGATTTTAGTGTTTACTTGGTTGGTGGGCTTGGTTTTACTTCGCTTTGCGGATAAATTCCGCGAGCATTGATTGTGCTATTAAAATCCCCCACGATCCAACTCCAACTTATTACTCTGGGACATAAAGATGGAGAGTAGGGCACGCACATAATATTAGTAGGAACGATTGGATCACAGCCACGGACCGGGGCAAATGGTTTTATGGATTTGGTTCCACGGGAATGTAAATGTGGGATTGTGTTTGGTGCAGTGCTGTGCATGTGTATGGGATTCGGAGCTTAACCGTGGTGGGACGTGTTTGTCTGGGTGTAGAGCTTAATGTCCGACGCAACTTGCCGATTATGAGAAATTTGAAATGCGGTAGGGAAAGAAAGGACAGGATTGTTTTGTGGAGTTAAACAGAAAATTTTATAATGAGTCAATTTGGAGGTAAGGGTATGAGAAAAATACTTCTAAGTTCTAAACAAAAGCCTCGTCTTCAAAACAGCTTTTGGAAGAAGTACCTGCAGTTAATAATCTGATTAAATGTGATAATTCGCTTCTGTTAATCGGCGTGTAAACTACACCGAAGTAGGCATTAAAAATTATAAATGTAAAATAATTGTAATATAAGTGTATTGTAATTTTCTTGGACCTAATACTGTTTTTTTTTAATTTGCAGAGGCGCACCGCGCCCTGGAACTCTTGGAGGACTACCACTCCAAATTAACCAGAACTCAGGACCGACAACTTCGAATGGCCATAGAAAGAGTAATACGAATATTCAAATCCAGGCTCTTCCAAGCCCTGCTCGGTAAGTAGACCAAATTATTCCAAATTTATATGCAAGCTGTTAATTTATTTTGAAGCGGGATTAGTAAGAGTGATAGACGGCTGGGCATTATTGAGAGTATTACAACATATTACATTACAGTAAAGACTGACAAGAAACAAGGGAAGTAAGAAATGCTTTTGAATATTGGGATTAGGATTAGATTCACAAGTTATTATGTTAGAAATGAAAATATTCGTACGTCTTACTTTTAAATAAAATATTTTTTCGGAGCTGGGGGAAGTGAACAAGAATAGCAAATAATGTCATGCAATGTTTACACCCTGAGTTTTTTTCGTAGCCTGAAAATAACAAAACGCAAGTATAAAAATTCATCCCTATTTAGCCCAAGTCTTTAATTCGAAACTGAATTAATGTACATTCATTCTTGACTTGAATTTGAAGCGGTTCAAAATATATTAAACCATAGGTTCTTCAGGGCCAGGACCAAGATAAAATGAATTTTTGATAATTTTTTTGGCAAAGTTTTTAAGTGCGTAAATATTTTAGGTTGATTTTGGTTATTCTTCCCGAACTATACGCAATGGTTAACGCGTACTGGGTTAGAAAATACTTAATTTGCAGGAATGGCACACTCACTGTAACTTTATTCACAATTTTAACAAAGCCTGCTGCACATGGGTGTCGGGTGTGAAGCTTAATTTTGTATAGGGGCCGTTATGGTATGTTGATTTGATATTGATAACTTAGATTGCTAGGATTTTGCTTCATGTTCCGACATATTTGTGTATCTCAACTCGTTGGTTTTGTCTGAGCTGAGGTAGTAATAGTAGCAGAGTAGAGATTACATATTCATGGTTAAAATTAAATTTGTCAGAATAACCTTAACGCTGGAAACGTTGGATGCGCGGAATTGAATTAGGGTAAATAGTTCGCATATTGCTAAGAAGAGAACATTTTACAGAGTTCAGGTACCAGAGTAGATGCGTAATTCATTTGCGTGTTACTTTCCGTTTTATTTATTAAAGAGGGAAGCCTGTCGGTTAAGAACAGGAGAAGGGCCCAGGATGTTCAATTAACTATTCAACATTTTCACTGAGCGCACAATTGAAGCATAGAAGCTGATTTTATTAATAATTCACAATGTGTTCTGCCCGTGTCTCTTAAATTTAAACAACAGAAGTAGCGGAATCCCGCGCCAAACGACTTCGATTTACATGAGTGGAGGTGCTTCATTTATAAGTTTATTTATATATTTGTGCAGTATTAACTTCATCAAATTACTACTGTCTGCACCCCCGAGTATCTGGAGGGACGAATTCATCTAAAATATAGCCGTAGATACCATTATGAAGCCGGCCGGTTGATCTAAAATTTCCATATCTTTCTCGAAGAATGTTAAATTTTTAATATATTGAATGAGGTTATTGTTCTTCGAGGGCCGTAATCCACAACAAATTGAATTTTTAATATATG
>JAAXYW010002244.1:0-16335 GCA_036851895.1 Orthonychiurus folsomi
ACCTGTGTGTAATAATTACTTGAAAATGCTTCGTGAAGCGCCATTGATTTCTTTCCACACAACAAAATAGCGCATCAAAATGTTTAAAGAATTGTTCTTCATCCTTGTGATTTCAATTGTTTTCGGCAAATGTGTAAGTTTTTACAAAACCATGCCTTTCTGTAAAATTGAGTGATCCAGCAAATATACAAAAACGCAGCTTGACGAAATTGGCAATATACTGGGCGGACAGGCCGATCATACTCGCCGCGGGAGATGTGGCCATCATCTGGGAACAGGGAATCGAGAAGTTTGCCGTGATTTCTGCGAAACTCAAACATGTCATAAAGGGAATTGTATTTGTTCGGCAAGGCTTTTATTTTCAAGTTATATCATTTTTGGAATTTGTGAGCAGAGCCCAAAACCACCCCTGGCAAAATCCTATTTCGCAAATTTAATGTTACAGGAAAAATCTATATTAAAACATAGATACTTTTAAAAATTGCCAGTGTTTCAAATTTAACAGTTGTTCTAAGCTAATTCAATATTGGGCAATCCGGCAAAAATTATTAAAAAATTCCACGATGCTTAATTATGGCCCTAATTAGCTAATTACAATTAAAACTTAACTTCCCAACATCAATAATTAGTGCATTTAACATACGTAATTAACTAATTTGGGTGCGGGGAAACTCGAAAAAAATAGTTAAAAAATTCCACGATGCTTAATTATGGGCGAGCGCATATTGCGAAATTTTAAAAGCGTTGACTTATCATGAAAAACTGCATGCAAGCACGGTTAAAACAAGCCATTTCTGGTTAAAATTGGCATCCTAGAAATTAAGTTATGACTTTTTGTAATCTTTCCAAACAAAAAGTCAAATCACCCTGCATTTGATCTATGTTTAGACTTAAAATTTGATTTCCAAATTTGACAAAAAAGGTAAAAGTACGTTTATTTGAAGCTCTCTTATGCTTTCTTAATTTTGCGGGATTTCCAGCTGGATCCCGCAGAGGCAAATCCAGCAAATATCGAATCCGGCAAACGCAATCCCGCATGCTGGATTGGAAGCCCTAGTGCCTAGCCTAAGGATAAAATTGTGATTGGAAGTCGATAGGATCCGAAACGCTACGGAACTCCCCCAGAAGGAGGTTGGAAATTGGTGAGATTCTCTTGGGAGCTCTAAACAACAGGTGGGAAATCCGTGAGAAACCCTTGGGAGCTATCAAACGTCGTTAGCGTTCCGACATGGCATAGTTGGTCACCCCGTGTAATTGGTCTTATGAGATCCCACGTGTAAACCACTATAAACTGGAAAAAATGTTTCCGGGAATATATAGGTGGGGGATTTGAATTGCCCATTTAGTTGTTTCTTAAAAGAACTTACCTATACCAAAATACTAACCAAGATCCAACACAAAATCCTAGAACAAAACACTTAGTGCACATACTGAGATCAACCGACGACAGTTTCCCTTTGGGCTCGGATGATGTGATGCATGGTGGACAGAGGATAGCAAGGTGGGTAAATAATGAATACTACAAGGTGGGTCTATGACTATGTTTGCCGAGATTGGAAGGTTACCTTGGCAACCACCCCAAACTCCCATGACTACGGGTTAAGGCAAGCCCCATACGGCTGCTGCTAATTTTTGCGGTGAGGTCAAACTCCCGTAAGGTCGAAGGCAATCTTCGTCCTCAAATAAACACCAGACAATCAAAATTTGCTTGTGTACTAATTATGGACCCACCTTGTATTAGCCTATTTATTGCTTACCCAACTTGGAGGAGAGTATCTCATGTCGACCTAGGCACGGATTCAAACCACCAAACCAAAGATGGAGACACTGACTTTGCAAACCATAGCAAAAGTTTTTTTTGACACTTGATTAACTTGATGATACATGCCTTTGCTCAATCCTCCATAAGTAAATTGTGGAATGCTCGAATGCTAAAGTAAATATTTTTATACCTCACTAAAAGACTTCCCTTGGTCACATAACCTAGGATTCACCATCACCCTGAAGCATGATATCAATTAATGCAATACTTTTCTAGAAACTTCTTTCTGGTTTCATATAAAGCAATTTGAGCGCAAATAACATTTACATTAGTGAAGAATAAGAATATTGTCGCTATGCTATTTTGTGCAAGACACCAATAATGGAAAATTTATTCATTAAAATTTCAATTGCAACACAACTTCAAATCTCTATATCTGTAAATACACAATGTTATAGGGTCACAGAAAATATGTAATCGAAGTCTAGATTTTATACTCTCTTAGCTAACTCTAAGCAATCAAAGTACCGAGTTATGTATTACTGGACAGCCCAAGCCTGCTCAGCAGCGCAATGAAGTCGACGAGTCGAGTGTAGTGCGTTGAGTCATAAAAACCAAGCAATGTTGGGCAGCAAATGAAGAAAAATCAGTTAAAAACAAATGAGGTGACGTAATTTTAAATGATGTAATATGATTCACATTTCACAATTAGGGATATTTGATTTTGAAATATCAGTCATGCAAAACAGTTGTATAATTACAGAGCTCATTACCAAGGGATTTGGTATAACAAACGTGACAAAGTACCTTATTACGTTTAAGTGACATTGATAAGTGCCGTCCTTAAAATGTAGTCTCTAGTAGTAACTTTGCATTATAGCTGAATACAGAACAAAAGTGGTGATATAGTAAAATTGTTCATAAGTTAAATTTTGCCGTTGGACTGCCATAGAACAGAAATTTGAAAACATTCAATCCAAGTCACCATTGTTTCCAGAAAAATATTAAACTCACTTTCAACTATCCATAAACTTTTGGATGTTCAGCTAGTATTGTAATGTAACTTAGCTGTGACTCACAAGAAATGTGAGAGCTTTAAAACGTCCAACTGAGAATCTTTGACAAAATACTGAATTAATAATGGAAGTGCTAACGGAATTAAACGTGTTACTCCGGAAAAATGTTGAATGCTAAGTAAAAAAATTAGGAAATGTCAAGTTCAACCAAAGGGCGCATTTTACGAAACGCATCTACGAGAGGCGTGTTTGTAGAAAATGGCGACCCAAACATTATTTTTCGAAGTGACTTAACACCAGTCAAAGAATGAAACAATAATTGTAGATCTACTCCAGCCGTACTCATCTTCCTCAGATCGACTACCTCTGTGCCATGTTTATTCAGAAACAAGCTGAAACGCCTTACGTCAAACACATGGGTGTTCTTCATCCGAACTGTTTGCCACTGAAACAAAAGGAAGGATCATTAGAAGAATATTATTAAGATAGGGAAATTAATTGCCTTTAAGAAGCTGAAGCTTTACTCACCAGGCTTTGCCTTGTGGCAACTCGATTCCACATACGGCTGACTCTAGAAGCACTTAGCAAATCCTTCACAGACAGGTATGAGAATAAACTGTTCAAAACATCTTCCCAAAGAGGAACTTCGGTGATTTTTGCTCCAGGGACATATATAAACTCTTTCACCTCAACGGGTCCCGCGGCTTCCGAGTTAACAACAATAAATTTCTTCGAGCCAATGCTGACAACAGATTGCGAATATCTGGGTTTATTGCGTTGCATAATCTGACGCCCTGGAGGAGGGTGGATCCTATTAATACTCAATTTTGGCGGCGGACCTATTTTTCTTGCTAAATGAGGCACCATGCCACCGCCAGCAGAAATTGACATTGATACAGTAGACAGTTTGGACAACAGTTTTTTCTTTTGAACTGCCAACCTGGGATTGAATTTTAAACCAGTGCCTTGATAAACGGATGAGCGATTTCCTGGCACTCTCAAATCCGGTACCTGTGGTCGCGGCCCACGGATGGAGATGGGCGGTATTGATGATAATGACCGGGATATTTGAGGAATAACCATTTTTGACCCTCCCTGATTTCCCGCTGGTCGGCCAGGTTTACGCTTAATTGAAACTGCAGATATTGACATTCCAACATCATTTGTTCCTGGTCTCATCATTTTCACTCCTGGCCCACCGATTTGACGCCCAATCTGGCCCTGGAGAGTATCCAAGCGCTTAACACTCATTCCACCCTGCCCAATGGATTGAAAACCAGAGTTGTCCATTCTTCTGTTTACAAACCCGGACGATGATGATGCTTGAATCATCGATGAATTCCATTTCCTAGCAGCATCAACTCTCACAGTTGGAATTAGCTTTGGTGGTGGCCGAAGTGTAATTTGTGACTGTGGCGACTCATTGAGATGATGATGACCAGCCCCTTTCTTCTCGCAATTCTATTTTATAATATAGGCATGAGTTAATCAATTGTTTTTAGTTGAAATATTGAACGAATAAAGGGAAGTATGCATGCACGCAATTTTACACCGGAATAATCTTAAGTATGGCTACTAGTAGATAGCAAATGTTCTGGTGTCAAAATATGCAACGCTAATTATCCATGGCTTGGTGTAAACATTTCCAACCACAACAGAAACAGCATTTGAAAGTCCAGTCATTGTGTGCTTGCATCAGATGCATCAGTTGAAATTCTAAGGTGTATGTCATTACCGAGCACAAAAATTGGTTGAAATTGTTGTTTCCAGGTAAGCCGATGCACTCCGGATGGTAAAGACACAAGCAACGCTTACACTGAAGCGTAGGAACTTCTCCAGTCATTCCAACACACCGAATAGAGCAGGGTAGCAATTCCTCGTCTTTTGATTGATATTGTAAACCGTACATCGGTTGGGCCCCTCCGTATGACAGTGGAGATGGAGATTGAAAAACTAGCTGTGAATTACGCCGTTTCTGTACTTGACGATGAGGAACATAATCGTGTTGCGGTGGTCCCATGCTTTCCAATCTTATAGAAAAGCAAATATAATTCCACGTTATTTATTTATTATATACTAGCGCGCCAGCCTGCTTCGCAGGCTGACCTTGCATATGGTGCCTCATTAAATTTCTGTACGAAAACGCAATCACACAAAATCACAAAGTCACAATCCACAGAAAGTAGGGAATCATATAACGTTATAGTAATTTAGATTGCAAAATGTGTAAAAATGACGCCTTGGAAACCCAATAAAACAAACGTACCAATTGCGCCACGCTGTAAAAGCAATTAAAAAATGTAAAATGTAAAAACAACGCCATGGATACAGAGAAAACAAACGTCGGACGGAGATACGGAGATACGGAGAAACGCAGATTATTTGGTTAATAGTAGTGTGAGATAAGGATATATTTAGGCTAATAATTATGACACATACGTTGTTAGGAGTGAGTTCGAATATTGCAAAGCAGAAATTTGAAATAGACCATCTCCTTCATCATTGTTGTCAGTCATCATTTGATGTTGATGTTGAGGTTCGATCACACGCACTTTAGGCGGACGGCCTCGCCTTTTCAAAACAGAACTTTCCTGTGCTACTATGGATACCTCAGTCTGGTTTGTTTCAGTGTCTTTTGGGTATTTTGGTGGTAGCATGCCCATTGTCATTGCCCTGAAAAAAAGTAGCACACGCAATTAGAACTTTAACTATGGGTTTGCCGTAGCGTTTAGCCATATAACATTTTAATTTTAACAATAAAACTTATTCACCTATTGTCTGACTTTTCCAACTCAACTTTTGGTGCTATTTTTGTTTTCTTTTCCGGTTGACCACTGGTGTCTCCAGTGGCGTATCTCTTAGGAGGCTGAATATTTCTGCGGACTGGATTACTTTTGACTACAATTGGCTTATTCGAAGCAGTGGGACGTTTTGCAGTTTTCGGTGGTAGTTTATTATCTTTTCCTAGTACCAATAAAGGAGCATTACGTTAGTTCTCCAACCTTCAACAATATCAAGAATCGAATAGCACAAAAGCCCCTAGTTGCTCCTTAGCTTACCTTCTTCGATTTTGCTTTTGCTTTTAGAAGTGATAGCAGCCTCCTTCGTTGCATCCTTTGCTCCAACTGGTATTGCAACAAACGAGAAGTCTTCAGCACTCAATTTTACTTCCGGGTTTTCCTTCACTAAATGCATCAAAGTAATGTTTGTTGAAGTTTCACAAACCTTACATGTATTATAATAGTACTCCTATCTTTTGCAGCGCTTACGGTACTTGGCGATTCCGTTTAAACTTTTATATGTGCTACCGGTAGGAGAGACGTAAGATACTGCACCCACTTTCCTTTTCTTTTTAACCAATCGTTTCCACCCTAAAACATTTTTACAATCATGTCAAAAACCAATTGATATATTGATATATAAACTTATATAGGTGTGCATGTGATATGACTAACCGAGCTCAAGAGGCTTCTTGAATTTTGGAGTACGTGTTTCGACAGTATGTAACTTCAACAAATTTATCTTGAATTGAGATCCAGTTTTGACTGGTAGGAGTTTCTTGTTAATAGAAATGGGAGATTCAGCACATGATACAATCGCATGCGTAATCGCTTTAATGTTCCCATGCTCTAATTCTTGTATCCCTTGGAATAGAAGCATTGACTGTTTGTCAACTAGAGGATATATATCCTTCTCGGTTTCAGTTGGAAACCCAACCAGTTTGCTAGCACCTTCACCATCCTTGACGTTCCTGTAGGTTAGAACAAATTTAAGTGCTTGCTGGCCATGACGTAATATTTCTAATCGAGTAGCATATGATAAATTCCTTATGAATCATTGTTTTCAAATCTGAATACTTCCTCACTTCCTGCATTACCATATTTGATATTACCAGATTAAATTAGATGCTGCATTTTCCTTTACTCTTAGTTTAAACCCTGTTAATTTGTATATTAATCATTCTTAATATAGCATTCCTTCATAATGATGTCATTGGCCTGAGTAGAAGAGTGGGCCAATACTAGCAACTAACTGATGGATTCACGAACAAATGAAAAAACTTAACTAAAAACAAGCTTACCCATCAAATGGTTGCGGTACCAAATTTCCTTTTTTGTCTGTTGCAGCAAAGCGATCTCTGCCTCGGTTAATTTTTGGCTTAGATCCAGACGCCATGGCGTCCTATCTTCCACGTCCCCCCTGCACAGTCACCACACGCTTTAAATATTTTAATGTCCGTCTGTCAAATTATTGTTCTAAATGTTAAACGTATGTCGTATTCGGATTTGTGGAGGCCAGCCAACACCTTGGTATTGAGGGTCTCACAAAGGTCGGATGACTGATAGCTGAAGAAGGGTGAGGGGATTGGATGAGGTCAATTTTTAACGGAGGGAAAAACTAGAAAGCGAGGACAATAAATTGAACGGCGGTTGTTTTTCACCGTGTACTGCCCTAGCTGAGCGTGCATTGAGTCTACCTGCCAGCCTCCCATTCTCCGGCTCCCTTCTAGCCTCCCAGCCCAACGCGCATGCATTGTGCCGCGTTGTGGCTCCTGGACACCTCCATCCATTCCCACAATGTGGCAACATCACTCCCAAAATTAGAATCTAGTATTAACATCTTTTCTAATTCTGGAAAATTATGCAACCTAAACATATTTATTGTATGCTGGGTTGGTGTTTTGATCACTTCCTTAAGTATAAAGATGTGGTACTATTAGTCAGCTTAAACATCAACTGATGAGGACGACGCGACGCTGCATGATACACTATCTAGGTATCTGTGTGATTGTGTGAATGAATAAAGTGGATAGCCTGGAAGTAGAATAGAAATAAATGAAAGATTTGTCTAGATTTGCTTTATAAAATAAAAACGTTTGCCGCTTGTATAAAGGTGCCGAGCCAGGCAAAACACCAAGATTATCATGCTTTTCAGCTTTCTTATATACCATGCATTTTCCTATCATTGAATAGTCTTAAATTTATATTTTCTACGCGCGCGCGCGTGCTGTAAAAGTTCTCAAATGCCAAATAATATTAGAATAAAACATTGGTTTATTAGCGTCCGGCAGTTTATGAAACAGAAACTTGATTTTAAGTACTACGCAGGCACAAACCCTGCATATTTATTTACACCGTATAGTTCTGAAGTTTTAACCATTTCTCAATCGAAGGAACATTTGCCTTTGCCCATTCAATATTGTTTTGAACATTTTCTAAAGCAGTGGCCCTCGCTCTGCGTCCCGCTCCGGCGTCTGGATAATGACTAAAGAAATGCTTCATCTGAAAATAAAACAGAAAATAAAACAAGTTACGAAACGGGCAAAAGTTCCTACTCTTTAACACGAGGAAACGTGGTAGTCGCCGTCGTGGTGCAGGTAGGTGCATCAGTTGTTTCCCTGGACTTTCGTCTTAACTAGGTGACCATATATAATAATAGTGTACAGTGTACATCTAGTACACAATTGGTCTTAATTCCGCCAAAAAATTTAGTTACGAGTACGACGACGGCTGTTTAACACATCAACAATATCCGAAGATCCAACCAGTGCGTTATTTTTTACCTTTGTCTTTTATATATTTGACCCTGGCCCTGGTACTTGTAGCTAACCGCGCTATTCAGTATAAGCCCTTTAAAAATAGCTTCGAAGTCTAATATCGAACTGAGTACAGTAAACTGAGTAAACTCCACTTTTTGATGGGAATTGTCTGCACTTTTATTGTAAATTTCAAAGCTATCAAGTGTCCCAGTCGAGCCATGTATTGCCAATTTGTCAAGACCAATGGTTTTGAACGTAACCTAATATAAATACCCACATGTACAGTTACAACGTAAAATGGGTATATTGTCCAGCATTACATATTTCCATCAGTCAGTAAATGAGCACATAACAAAATTGTTGAAAAAATTTAATTGTATGAAAAGCAAACTGTACCTCGTCAAGCTGGGAAGTTGTAGAAAAACCTGAAGTAACATCCAAAATGGCTCGCCCAAAGTATCGGTCATTAATAGTAAATCGTTCCAGTAGATACGCATACTCGTTTCTGTGCAATAAACGCAAATTAACACGTGAATACAAGCGACAGGATACTTCTTGTTCTTACCCACTTTCATTCGATGCATTCACTCACCTGTAGAAATTCCAAGCGATGTTATTTCCAATTGGGTTGGAAGCAATCAGTTTGAATGCTGTGAAGAAATCTTGCCGACGAATTATTGATTCGTTCTTAGCCAAATTTAGAAATCTGATTAAAAATCATGCATATTAAGTATAAATATTTTTTGTTGCAAAGAGAAACGTAAAATTCAAAAAGTACCGTTGCAAAATGAACGACTCTTTGGATGATGCCAAACAACTGATCAAGCGCACTTTTTCTTGAGGATCTGTCTCACTATTGTATCGACTAAGCACAACGTCCCACACGGTTTCATTAATGCTCTGCTGCATTCCTGCATATCATAACAAGTATGATGGTGCTTTAATTGCTAGTCAGAACTGCTGTACTTACATAGTACATACGACACAGCACACCAAAAACACACTCAAAAATATACTATTTGGCGAACCATATTTGTAAACAATTCCCCTCAGTCCAGGTGTAATTTCCACACTCTCGTTTATCCAACTTGTGAAAAGGATTTTGGCTTGTTCCAGGCAACTCCTTACTCCATTTTCGCAACTCAGCGCAATCAAATCAAATTTGAGCAATCTGTTAAAAAATTTGCATGAACTTTTTTTGTGGCATAAAACCTGTATTGCTGCTGACCTCATCAAGTGATTGTCTCCATCGCCGTCACTCCATTTTTGTTTGGCGTAAAGTTCGGATGTGAGACTTGCTATATATTTCTGGCAAAATAAGCTTATGTATTGTGTATATGTATTTATTGATTGATTGATTGATTGTATTATGTATAGCAGTCATACAAAAATTTAAACCGCAATCGAGCTTGACCTAAAACCATATGTCAGCATCACGAAAGAGGGGATAGGAATTCCTTTTTTCTCTTATTCAAACCTCGACATTGAGGCCACCGTATATACTTTTTCAAGGGGGCTCTCCATTTAGAAACCTCTTGAAAATGTCATAAGGATTCTCTGGTTTAGTTTGAGCAAATTTCCAACATTATTTTTCATGGAATACATATTATGTATTACGTATATTTAGCACGAAAAAAATGGAACACCTTGGAATTCCAACGGTGGTGAATTTTTTGGAGATTTACTTCGATTCGGTTAGGCTAAATGTGGGTAGGTAGGTAGGCAATCTACTTGCACAATAAATCAGAGTAGAATATATACCTTTGAGAGGCCGTAAGATTCTGGCGCGGAGTTTCTGAGAAGTTTGGATAGTTTTCTTATATGCGGAATGGCACAATCCCACGGGACATAATGTTCATCACTTGCAATTGTTTTCCCAAATTCCAGTGCAATGTCGTATTCCACATAATTTCCATAAGCCAATGCAAAAACATCATCCAAAAGTCCGCATCTTTCTTCTGGCGTGAATGCTGACAAGTATACCTTCTGAATTTCCTTCCATGTGTCAGCAGTGTATTGCACACGAAAGTAACCAAATTGCCCGGCATTTAATTTTACCCATTTGACATTTTTTCCAATAGGGAAATTGGCTGAAACAGGGATAAAATGTGGGTTCCAATTATGCTAAGATCAAGAGCACCCTCACAATTTTACCTGGTTTCTGGGATTGGTCAAGCCACTTTAATGAAATGGTGTTGCTATCAGGGGTGCCGATTTGGAGTGGAACCTCCCACCTGTGGTTAATTGATGGATCCTCCTCACCAGTCGCATTCTCTGTTGCTACTGATTCGAAAAACCTTGATTGCTGGACCACTAAATTTTCACCAGTCAAATTAACACTTATAACAGGATAGCCAGCTGTACAAAGGTAAACAAAGTTGTAAAAATTCCTCATTGATTGAACCCGTTTTGGTTTCATAATTCATACTTTGTCTTGTCCATGTGTCCATGATACGCGAGATGTTCAAATTGGCATTAGATTCCAATTGCAGTTCATGCCACAAATCCTCAGTCGCTGCATTACTGAAACTATATTTCTTCAGGAAATTTGTTACCCCTGCGCGGAATTTGGAGGGCCCCATAAAATTTTCAAGCATTCTAATCACTGTAGCTCCCTGACATTGAAGAATGTTAAAAAATTAGATGCGTATATTTCATGCTTGAATAATGCGCGCATCGAATAATATTACCTTGTTATATGAAATTTTGTCAAATATCTCAGTTATTTGATCAGGATGAGACACGGCCTGCACAATAGGATGAGAATTTCTCTGACCGTCCAGCACCATAACAGGGGTCATATCAGTTGACACAAACTGACTGGGCATATCCCACTCTGGGTGAATCGAATCAACGCCTTTATATTCCAAATAACTGGCAAACCCTTCATTTAACCACAGTTCATCCCACCATTTTAAAGTAACTAGAATAAAGAGAAGTTTGAGTTGACATAATGTAATTCATAATTTTGTTGTTTCTTACCCAGATTTCCAAACCATTGGTGGACAATTTCCTAAAATGAGAGGAACAAAAATGTCTATCAAGCAACATTGCAAATAAAAAGCAGTGAGAATATTAGGGTGCTTGCTATACGTGAGCAATGACAGCTGCAACTCGCTGCTTATTCGCAGCGGACGATATTCCTTTCTGGAAAAATAAATTAGTCTCTCGAAATGAGATCAAACCCCAGTGCTCCATCGCTCCAGATACGAAATCGGGGATTCCGATTATGTCTGCAAGATGCATTCAGCATACAACAAGATTAATTTTCATAAAGCATAAAGGTTAAGTAACGTTTATGAGTAAATATAGAGAATATCATCATCTACCTAATTTTGGAAGTGGATATTTGGTTCCAAAGTACGCTTCATAAAAATCCAGGATTTTTGGTGCTATGGTTGCTGCATAATCAATTTTATTTACCTAAATCATTCATAAAATATGAATGCACACGTAGGAAACAATATTTGAATCATTCAGCTATGTGTATGTTCCGTAAAGTACCTGAAAAGAAGTCGAGTACACATTTACAGGAGTCCCACTTTTACTTTTCCCTTCCTTCCTTTTGAAATCCCCCATTGCAACTGCCAATAAATATGTGACCATTCTTTCAGATTTCTGATATCGCAATGTAGACAAGCCTTTTGCAGGATGGTCGAAAACTTCTTTCTAAAATTTGCACGTACTGATTTGAGCCTAAGTCAAATACTCAGGCAAAAAAAACAAAGGTTCAACAAAATTACTAGCTTACATCTAACGGCATGTTACTCAAGGCCCAAAGTGTGGATGGCTTCACAATAGTAACTGTAAATGTCGATTTAAAGGAAGGTTCGTCAAAGCAAGGAAATACCCTCCTCGCATACGTTGGCTGGAATTTTGTACTAACGACGTACCTGAGACACAGTAGACAAGTAAAATACATGTTAAGTCAAAAGTGTTGATTCTACAAATTAGCGCATTACCTTTGAATTTTTTGAACAGGATCAAAATAGGTTGAACGATAAAATCCTACAATTCCACGTGTCAAACTTCCACTAAAGCTAAGACTCAGGACATATACTCCAGGGACAATTCGTTCCACAAATTTAACAACCCAGTACTCATTTGCAGACCACTCAAATGCCTCCTAGAATCATATATTTCACTTGGATTAGAATACACAACTGCATTTAGCATTAGTATCAAGAGTTTGAAAAGTAATTAATTACAAGTTACAAATTACAACGACATTTTAAATAGTAATTAATTACAACTACAACTACGTAATTGTAATTTGTAATTGAATTACATTTTCGAAAGTAATTAACCCAAGCCCGACACCAATTCGTCTTGGATCTTGCACTACTGAGGTGCTGGTTATATTGAGATCTTTTGTGTGGAGTCGCAAGTGGTCTACGGTTTCAGTGACGTTGAGGAGAATGGATATATTTCTAGAAGTAATTTAAATCAGAGTGAGAACACCTGAGCATTCGTTTTGTTATGGCTATCTAATGTCAAGAACAAACCCAGTGAACGTGCCGGCGGGTATATCGGGATGAAGATATAATTCATAGTGCATTGGTTCGACACTTGAATCAAGTCGAAGGTTACATTTCCAAATTTCATCTTCACATCTGTAAGAGAAGTTAGCATGTTGTACAAAAATAATATTCTTTAATGAAGGAGGTGAATTCTCAAATTAAATTTGGAACAAAAATTAAATTATTAGACTTCAAATTAGCATCTCGGCAAGACATGAATACCTATTTTTAAGTCGAATATTCGTAATTATGCTTGTGTGTGCAAGGTGAGCCACAGACGCGTGTTTACTTTACTACATCATCCACAACAACTAGCACGATTTTGATAAAGTAAGTTAGTTAAGTATTTTTGGATGCTGTAACCGCGCAATACATGAATTGGGTCACTAGATTACTGCTTTGGTTGCTAAGCCATCTGCAAAAGACTTGGTGCTAAAACTAAAAATAAGAAATATTAATTCACTTTATTGGGTGAAGATAAGTCCAAATCAAAAAACCCAACATTGATTATTAACTAATGCTAACTGATTTTCTGTTTCGCGGCTTTCCGTGTTCCATGCTTCCATGCATTGCCTAAAAATATCACTCTAAGCTTCAGCTGGGGGTACATGTTAAGTTTTTATAATCCAGCACTCAGTTTACAAATTGCTTACATTTCAGGTGTAGAATTCTGTACATCCTCCGGAGTACTTGTTCCCACCAAATTATCACTGTGTGCAGAACTATCAGACGAATTACTTCCCCAATGATATGTTCCGATTATGACACCTGTGACCACAAGCACGGACCCAATCAATCCTACAACAACCCACCTTGCTGTCACTTGCATGCCCATTTTTACACTCCGATTTCCAACCAGCACTTAATTTTAAATATAAATTCCAGGCACTGGAACAATTTAGCGATGCAGGGAAAGGAAATATAAAAATTGACACGACGACTGAGTCTGCAGCCTGTGCTGTGTTCGAAATGAGATTCCGCTGTTTAGAGCTCTTGAATAGGAGGCACACGATTATGTATTCATGACACAACTGCAATTTGTATGAAGGATGATACAATGTATACCAATTCCAACTGTGTCATCTATTTATTTTGAGTTCTCACTGAAATTGTCCACATCTGCGTGGCTGTGGCTGTGATGGGCAGCAGCGGAGATAAAAGTCTTTTTAAATCCATGGACTGTGCATTAGTAGAAAGCGGTTGTGTTGTTTTGGTGAAATGAGAAGTGAGTGGATTCAAAGAGCATTACCCCGAAGAGTAATCCGGTCTAATCTAGCTGCAGTCGTAGTCATGTATTGTCAGAAATCAAAATCTATACCAGAGAGACTAAAAACAACACCGCCAATAAAAGGAATGGGTGAAATCACGATTCCAATCTAAACGGACGCAGAGCAGAAGAAAGACAATGGAATCAACGAACAAGGCGGACGCGCCGAAAACTGCACTACTATACATGTAAATGCGAGAGAATTAATTGTGTTTCACGTACGTAGGTACGTACGTGATCGTTCCAACAAGTAAAAAGTCTGATCAGAATATCAAATGGATAAATAAAAGAACAAGTTCTGCGGATGAGGATTCAAATTAATTTTCAACACTAACATCCACTGCTGCTGCAGACGGGGATCGGATGGGGGAACCCAATGTTACAAACCTCATGCACGCTAAACCTCGGAGTCAGTCAATCCAGAGCAATTGCAATGTATATAATCGGAATCAGCACAATGTATTATGGCAATTGCAATGTACAATACCCACTCACGCAAAACACAATAACACAAACGCAGTTCCATTAAATTTCCATACTCTAAAGTCTAAAACTATAATTTGCTACTTAGCTCAATTCTGAATACTTCACAATCCGCGTCTGTCTCTGGAGGGCTGACGTTTTTTCTATCTCTGTCTACTGTTTGCGGCCAAACAAAGCAGTCATGCTAGGTTGAGGGTTTAATTGTGAAAATCCTTAATTTGCCAGAGAATTGCGTTGACAGCTGATACTTTAGCGCTGCCCAGCGATCGGATACCAAATGGGCCGTAGTTAGTTTATTTTTGCTGCATTTTAATTTAAACTGCTTCATTCTGCGCATGTTCTGTAAAAGATTTATTTGTCTATTTGTTTCATTCTATGATTTATTCACCGACCGTTAAAGTCCTGAATGCAAATGAACGTTGCATAGGTTGCGTTAAATAAGCAAAATAAAATACGAACCACTTGGGAATTATGGGAATGCGAAAGCAAGTAATGCAAATCTGCTACACAATCCCAAGTACGTAACCCATTTCCATCATTTCAAAAGCAGCTACTGGACTAGAATCCTGACTCCTGACTTCTACTAGAGTCATTTGAAGTTTTGTTTTTACGAATACTCTCACTTAAGGCTGAACGGTTGAATATTTAAAAACAAAACCTATTTAGTGTATTTAGATTATAAATTTTTCAAAAAATGTTGATATCTGCTGCGATTTGAATACATGGCATGAGTTATTTGTTGTGCAAAAAGAATTGAAATTGTAATTAGTGGAACAAGCAAGGAGGAGTGGTGAGCGAATGCCTCGGAGTTCCGATCCAGAGATAAAATTATTGGTTCGACCTTCGACCTAATATATTTGGTTGGCGAGTTAAGTTTTGTCCGCATATGCACTTGAACTTATTTTAATTATATAATAATTGTTGCTTGAGACTGGGGTGTGTTAAGAGTTTTTCATGGGATTGCTTTACAAAATGATTTTGAGCCATGGCATTGGCAAAGCATTCTAATTCCAACTTACGCTCATTGTTATACCTTTGCGGATATTCTACGTATGTACCTTACACCTGAATGCTTTTGTGCAAAATGAGAATTCTAAAATTGTGCGTTTAATAAATAATAAACCAATAAACCGAGGAATCATTAAGATAAATTGTACTGAGAACTGTTGTTAATTTGATGATTGCAAATCGCATTTTTAGCATTCAAGATCAGTACTGAGCTGCATTGAACAAAATATTTACCTAGTTATGGTGCGTTTTAGTTTGAATTTAGTCATCTAAATTACCTAGTTTAGTTTGGGGTAGGGCTGGGCATGATGGATCAAATGGCTTATATCTCATATTTCAAAACCACTGAACCGATTTCGGAGGTTGCCAGATTAAAAAGTCCTGAAAGGTTTACCACTGGCGAGTTATCACATTGTATACAGTTTGGAACGCATTGTTAGTGATGGTTCGCTTTGCTCAGGCCATTTGTTGTATGTACGTTTCGTTCGGAATGATATTTCTACAATTATTTTCCGTGATGACGTTTACTACTGGAACTGGATCATTCCTGTAATTAAATACTATCATTTATTTCGATGAGAGTCGAGAATTTTTTAATTTAGTAACCGCAACAAACAAGATGTTCAAATGTAAGTTTTGAAAATGCACTTTCCATCTCTGTTACTCTGCCCATCTTTTCTGCTTGTTCTTTTTTACAAGTGTTCTAATTCAAATTGCAGGCCTGTCCGACGATCAAGAAA
>JAAXYW010002245.1:0-16326 GCA_036851895.1 Orthonychiurus folsomi
CGATCGATTAGAACTTTTTGATTTTAGTATCTCATATTTTGCTTCTATGTATAACCGTTACTTTTTGTTTATATGCGAGCTCAAAAGTCCAACAGTGTACCACTTAAGAAATTGACAGAATAATAAAGACATTATCATATCCAAACAATTACGTAGTGTGGGGTCGGCGAAACCACGGCGGAAAGCAAAACTATTTTGAAATTTTGCATTTAAAATTAATTTAGAAATTATTTTTCAATAAAAAAATTATTTCATTCTTTTCATCGGGCATGGCCCCCTTCCGCCTTGAAGCATTCTTTTCCAAATGATATATTTATTTGGAATGTGAAAATTGTACTTCCACGTGGCTGGCAATATTGAGTGCCATACATCCGTTTGGTATTTTTTAAATAAATCATATCAAACTAAAAACTTGAATCGGGAGAAGTTTGAAGTATATTAATCTCGATTTTTGAGAATTTACAGTGACAGCAATGCATTGTTTTCCCCGGCCGCCTACCGTTAAAAACTATTTCAATTTCTAAAAATGTCTGACATCTGTGCCTGAAACATCTGAATTATTCACTAGTTTCTCAGAAACCTTACCTGTATCAGGATTGTTCTATCTTTTCTAAATTTTGCAGCCAATAATTTACGGTTAAAATGGATTTGGTGTTAGTATTTTAATTGAATGAAAATGACAAAGAGCGCGAACCGAGCGGGATGCCCGGTTTCACGGGGAAATGACGGGTTGAGTTGAGTGTGGCCCGATAAGGTGGCAGGGTGAGTTCAAATCTCCGAATTGGATGTAAAGGGCCAACCTAATTTTTGCAGAGGAAAAACCAATAGGATGGGGATCGGCCGAATGTTCGTTTCGTTCGCTTTTGCCATCCAAGCAGAAATGTTACAGTCACATGCATTATGCAATGCCAAAACCATCCCATCATGTAGTGATGTAGTTGACAATAGCGCAGTGATGAATAACTTATTTCATTATGCTTAACTAATAATTCATTTTTTAAGTTGGCGTCTAATTTTAGCTTAATAGTTTTTAAATTATATTTGTAATGGGATTTTTTAGTAATTGGCCCAAGAGCCATATTTCCTAAACAACATAACAGAGCTCAGGTTTCAGTGCATTCCCAAATTATTTTTCTCAATCCACATATGGCTTGGACGATAACTCTACAAACAATTCATATTTTAATAACTCTTTGATTACACTCTTCCTCCTCCTGAGCTTTTGGTTAATTCCTTCTATTCCTCCTCTACGCCATGTAAGAGTCAGATCCCTACGTCAAGAATGTATACATAACTTCCAGATGAGGTTTTTGCAACTTCTCGGGTATTTTATTTATCATGTTATTCTATAACACTTTTGTGTGGCATGACGGCATCAGACGCCTTTACCCACAATGCCATTAAAAGTGTTTGTAATAATGTAATGTCATTTAATTGGAATGCAAGGGATAACTAATATTTGTCAACCAAGGAACACTATTTAAATTATTCTGACCTAAGTAAAGATGTGGAAAAGATAGCCGCTGCGCTGCTTATGCTTGGTGGCGGGTTTGGGTAATTGGAATTGACTATAACAGGTGGAGATGGGAGTGTGGGTTGGGACTGGGCTGGGGTTGTGAGTGGGACGGATGCGGATGAGATCTCCTCTGGATCCACAACCCCTTCCTTCCATCCAAATCCTTCATCTCCAACTTAGTCTCAAATCCTTTTTCTTATTCTTCCACTGCACATGGGTCTCCGCCAACACAAACTCCCCACGTTCTCCTCGTCTCAATTCATTCAAAACTAAATAAACCCCTCCACACCCCTCCCCACCATGTGATTTGCGGAATTTACCATCAAAACCCGACACAGCCCTGTCGCTCTTCCTTCGTCGGAATCAAAGTCATTTCGGACTTGAAGGGACCCTCAACAAAAGTCCCCCCTTCGACCGACCCAGACAATAAAATAAGACGTCGTCTTCATCAAGGAGGGAAGGGAGGAGAAAGTATCCAAGATTGGAACCTCGGGGATGTAGGGGCAAGATTGGGTTGAGTGGAGGTGTGAATTTCACGTACATACATGGGCGGGGATCCTAATTACAGTTAGTTCAGTTTGTTTCCAATTTTATTCATCCCCGGATTTGCCTTTGAGCAAGTCCAAATCTGTGCAAAATCAGGCGTGGCTTCCCGCGTGGAGCACCGGCAAAAATAACTTTCTCTCAACTCGGCTCCAACTCCAGGCCGCCATGGGTGAGTAAAATTAAATATTTGATTTAATATTTATTTGGTCAGTTCATTCAGCGCCGGTTGTATTTAACATTGGAAGGTTATTTGGTTTGGGTTACTAGCATTACCTTTGTCACATTTTAGTGATTTAATGGAAGAATCATTATTGCTTATTGTAATCTTTTGGACTTTCGTACACATTTGCTTAACAGTTTCAATTAGAATTAATTTACGCGATTATCAGTGGAAAGAGTGTTGGGTTGGTTGGGTTAACAAAGTGTTCCAGTAAGGAACCACATTGTAGATTATAATCATTATTGCAAAATTCCGGTTTTGACCAAGGACATGGCGACAGCAGACGTATGTAATTCGTAGGCGTAAGGTAATGTACAGCAAAATCTCATCTCCATCAAGTCTGTTATTTCCTTGAGGCGGAGATCAAGACTTGAGCAGATTCATGGAATTGGATTTGTTTGGCGTAGCCCTGTACTTTATCAAAAAGTTTTTAATACATATTTGTGAGCTCGTGTCTAGCCTTTTTACTTTGAAACAGAAACCTTAGGACATCCATTACATGTACGTGTGCTGTGTACAGAGAGCACTTCGGCTATTATTAGAATATTATTTATTTTTCCAAGAGGAGGAAGGATAAAAGGAAATGTGATTGAAAGAGAAAAGTTGAAAGCTCGTGGGCAATATCATCATGGTCATCCTCCAAAGGATGTATTACCCAATCTCCCTACTCAACCTTCATTGTGTATTAGTAATATTAGCTTCCATCTAGCTGGCTGGATTTTAGGTGTTTGGAAAAGGTCACCTTGGCTGGATTAGATACAAAATGAAAATCCGAGAAAATCGCAATCAATTCACTCCTTCCGTCGAATAAAGGTCGCCGCTCGTCAGGATCTTCTTTACTAAAACGAAAACTAGTCGCTTCCCTTTCATTCCACTTCCTTCCACCTTCGAAATTATAATTACGACACGCGTATCCTTACGTACGGTTGTCGCAGGAAACGGTTAATTAATCCATACGTCAGTGTGCATATTGCAAAACTCTAATCAAGAATTCACACAGTCGGGTTGAGTGTGAAATGCAAGCATAAGTCCAATTTAATTTACTAATTTTAATTAATATGCACACATCATCCAATTAACTACATGGAGTCACCGTGCCGTCGTAACACGCATCGTAACTCGTAAGCCTTAGCTATATACAGGGAAGGAATTGTAGTGAGCGTTGGTAATTAGAATTTAAATTTTGCTGGCAATCAGAGACAGACGTGGCTCACAATGTAATGTAAATGTAATTCTAAGTTGGCTGCAAGACGGGAAAGTAGTTAGGTAACTATGTGCAATGATAAACTGCTAAAAATGTCGAGTGCATATTAAATGTTTGTTCCTTTGCCAAGTTTTCAAAAGTGCACTTTGCCAATGGGGGGATCCGTCGAGGCATTCGCATTATGTGACGACGACGAGGAAAAGGAAATAGGTGCGGTTTGAACGAATGCTCATTTCTAAAATATTTGCTCACCTCCTCAACTTATTTACGAGAGGTTCCTTTCCTTTCTCATTTACGGGGACCTATGATGGCGGCAAGAAGGTTGAACATCAGCATTGGCGGGTTTTTTTAAACATTGCAATGCCGCGCCGTCGCTGTAAGGTTCAAGTCAGTTTTGAAATTTACCAGTGGGAGTCCATTCACATTCCATAAAAAAAAGATTTGCCCCTGTCGTAATAAAAAATGCACTTTGGAAGGTAGAAGTGGGTAGACGCGAAGGGAAAAATGCTCTTCTTGTTCTTATATAATCACAGATGAAGTGCGAACAAAAAAAAATCCGTTGCCTGCTTTTTGGTTTTTAAAACCTTGACGAACTACTTGCTCGTTGGTTGGAATGGGCTTTCCCATGTAGTTGAGTAATCAATTGACAGGTAGGTAGATCAATCAGACGGAAGGGTAGTAATTAGGAGCCGCAATAATTATAACTGTCGGCAAACAACTGGTCATAGAGCAGCTTAGGTCCGAGGGCTGAGTTCATCATCACAAATGTCTTAGGATTATTTATATCTCAAGATTAGGATTAACTGGCTTTACTGTGAAGAGATGATGGCATCACTGCACTAAGTTACATTACGATGGGATCACCATTTACCATTAGGAGAATCCACAATCATAAGACCCACTATTTGAGATCCATAAGTGCTTTTCAACTTCGCATTTGATTGGGAGTTACATATTACTACGTCAGGAGAAACCCGGACCATTGTCACGTCTGGACACTTGCATCCATAAGGAATGCACGCAATCCTAATTAGCTATCCAACATTAAAAACCGGTTTTTAAAATCCATCTCTGTTGTTTGTTCAATATCGATATGTCGTGTTGACCTGTGAATCACGTTTTCGTATTATTTTTCTTCCATTGAAATCCACTTTAAAATCCTAACCTCGAATTCATATATAAATTAGGGTAGTGGGAATCTCCGTAGTCGTGTTTTATCAACCCATTTGTTAATCTCGTGCTGCAATGCAAATATGAATTGCGGATTCCATACACCATTCTGTCTGCACTAGGATAAAAATGCAGCTAGTTACTTGAGGCCAGGCCAAGCCATAGCCCAATTTACTGGGTTGATAAAAGTTGGACTGGATGTTAGGAGTTGGTATGACATGGGATGGATGTGATTTCAATCATTTGCTTCTGACTTGCCCTCGGCATGTGTTTTTCCTATTATTTCACACTAGGATGAGCATGGCGTTGCGTTCGAGTTAAATATTTATTTCCTTTCACATGGTGGGGAATGCGGAGCGGCAGCGAGTGAGATGAGATCATCCTCGCTTTTAGGTGCACCTTAAGTGGCTGCCAACTGTTATGATGTCTATGCGGCTAGAGGCGCAGAGAGGAGTTTTCAATTTTGCGAATTGCTTTCCAATTCCATTTCACAATGTTATCCATTGTCAATGCAAAAAGTAAATAAATTCTTAATTCAAGTGTTTACGGCGACGACAGGATGCGACGGACGTGACCTCTTTTGTGGAGGGATTCTTTGAATTTTTTGGCATTATACTGATTATACATTGTAGACCACATAACGTTCGTTGGTTGGTAGCGATACCGAATTAGGATAAATCCTGCTCTACCATTACCAAATTGTTTATGGTAGAGGAGGTTGGACGCAGATGTGCAATTTCCGGTTCCGGTAAAACTTTTCGTATGGTGCCTTGTACTCCTGCTGCCCGGAAGGGAACAATGGGTGTTCTACTTAATCCTACATTTGGCAGATTAGGATTTCAGATTAATTATCACCTGGTGGGGTGAATAGTTCAATTGTCGCAAGTTTATGAAGGGTTCGGCATCCACTGCATTGGATTTCCAATGAGAGCTGCATGTACCGTTCTTTGTGACATTTAAGTGGGAGTTAGTTGAATTTTTGACTGCATTTTTGCGTGCTTTGCTGCAGTATTCATTTGGTCCACATTCGGCATGTGATTAAGACGGCTACTGCACTTTGTACGAATGTATGAGGTATTGGAAGTTGCAATTTGCAGTTTTTTTTTGCAAATGTGAGAAAATGTAATTCCTGAGCATGGATGTTGGGTAGGTCAGGTCGATATGGTGTGCGTGTTTCCAAGTACTTCGACATGATTCGTTGCAAAATCACAACGTTTTTGTCGTCAGTATTAATAAAAATTGACCTACTGTTATTGATAGCCGAATCGAAGGTAGTCGTCTCTGATTCTGATGCTGTGAGGATAATAATATTTTATTCGCAAGTCTTGTTAACTTGGACATGCTTGGATTTTTGACACAGTTTAATCTCTTCAAAAGGAAAGTGGTTGAATTTGCATACGAAAAGAAAATGCAAAATGCTAGAAAGTTTAGCTCCATTTTCGGATTGTGTCTCAAACCTAATGCCAATTGTGAATGCGAATGTAGGTCTCCTAGATTTGCGACTTCCCATTCCCCATACATAACCTCGTCTGCTTCAACACTCCTTTTTGAAATTAGGAAGTTGTGGGTCGCTTGCTTGCATATAGTGGCTTTGGTGATTAATATTCCAAAGTGGTATAGGTTAGTTACGGTTTCTGCAAAGCATGTCAAATTCTGTCGTGATTTTAAATCTCGTTGAACATCTTATTTGCAAGTTTACTGCGTAAATGGATTTAAGGAGATGTTAGTGTTGGTAATTTGATGGGATGTGATGAAGGACCCACGTCTTAGATGTGATACGAGGTAATTTGCTTCATAGCATTTGCCAGGTTTTGAAACGGAGACTAGTGTTAGATGATGTGTCATTTGCATATTTCATCTGAATCACATTTAACGATTTGTTTTGGCTGAGGTTACTGGATTGACGCCGGCGCGGCGCCTGGCCTGGCTTGGAGTTCACCGAGCTCGTCCCTTGCTCTCAAAATTTTTGTGATTTGATAAACTTCCCGTCCTTAATGTGTTGAGCATGGGATCGCTTTTATCCTTTTGCACATACATATCCATGGTTGAACATGGCTATCTTACACAACTAGGAGTTACAGCACAGATGTACAAAAATGTATTGTAAAAATGTACACTTGTGGGAGTAGGTCACTATGGTTCACCGCACGCACATCCGAAAGGATTTATTTATTAAGGTTAAACTAACCAACTTAGCTTTAACTGAAGACATTTGGACGTGGAATGTTTTAGTGAAGCCCATTCATTTTACTAAATGCTAATTCATAAAGTAAACCAAGGGATTTCTTAACTCACTCACTCGAGCACGGACTACTGCTTACAACATTATATGTACTAGTGCAGAGTTTACTCTGTTAGACTTATTAATTGGCAAATCAAGTTTTGAGGAATAAAAAGTGAGTTTCAATCCAGGGTTTCCGGGTAAAATGATTGAGAAGCAGGGACTAGTTAAGATGTAAACTTTAACAATGTTTGTTAACCGTTTAGAAAGTCATATTCATTCATAGCTACTGCGGTCTGAGAAGTATGCGCATACTGTGCCATTTCTAAATAAGAGATGAAATGCTCAATTGAGGTTTATAGCTGTTAGGTTAGGCTACAGATGTGAATTCAAGAGAAATGAAATCTCTCGTTATGCCGGAAATTAGTAAGGCTTTGAGAATTGAATCCGACCTAATACAACCTTGGCCAAGGATCCTCGTTAATTTTAATAAACAAATCAAATACCCATTAACTTAATTAAAGGATGAATTGCTTGTGTGACTCGGTCCCTGTTGACCCACGTTGATGTCCGCATCTCAGCTGATTCCTAATTGAATGGATTCATTCGATATAGTATGATTCACGTAAATTAGGATTTGAATTTGAAATACACATGAGTGAGGTGTACTGAATAGAACTTGAATTCAAATTGCTGGAACTTAAAAACATATTCCGTTTTCTTCCTTTGTAAATCATTATTTTGTCCATGTCAGCCTCTATAATCGGGTGTCCTTGAAATTGAATCCAAAGCCAAAGAGTAGAAAAATAAATCTGAATTCAGACATGTTTCTGAACAGTGGCTAGAATTTGAACGGGAACGAAGACGTGAAATTCAGGGAAGCAGCAATAAAAGTTGTTTACGTATCCGTAAACTCTTTTCCTCGTTAAACACGAAAGGCCTCTCAAGCATAAGTTTATCGTCAAATCGTTTCCAAAATAAAATAAATGTCAGCTTCCTTACATCTCCTGGATACATCATGTCCCTTCGCAATTGACGCCAGTGTTTTTAAACTCTGAATGAAATATGAGGAGATTGGATGCAGATGACTGGTTCCAATTAGCGGATGGATATTTGAGCTTGATTTCTCGGCAGTTGTTTGCGTATTTTAAGATTTCATATTGTATCTCTCTACTTACTAAATTTTTTCAAGTTTCAATTTGAGGTGATTTTGATGCTTTCCCTTTTGTACATGGGAATTATGCAGGCGACGACTGTCTGCCATTTCTGGAATCTCCGCTATTCTCGGTGTGTTGCATGTTGCATTGCCAGTCGCAATCTTAGCCACGTAATGTACTCCTTCCATGCCTAATCTTCCCTGGAAATGGGCTGTATCCTGTTCCGCCTCTCTGAAATTCCGAAACTTCCTCTGCATGTGTGCGTTTGGGTTTTTTTGCAATGAATTGGCACACACTCAACTATTTGTTTCTGCCATTGAATTCAGGCTTGTATTTTATATTTTCCGTGAAACATGCATTAATCTTGAGTTCCGCCAATGCTCGGCAACTTTAGCGAATAGTTGGCAATGAACGAGAGTCGTAATTCTGCAGAATAGAAATACTTAATTAATTAAAGGATGTGCATCAAACTGAATGGATTCAATATCGCATGTGGTGATTTGGATTTCCTTTTGTGAAACACAAATCCAAATCCAATTTGCTAACGAGCAAGAGTAATAATAACGTCAGCCAACAAACTTTATTACCAATTTAAATTAACCACGTACAAATTATAATGGAAGTTTCAACTTCTCTTGCTCGTGGGATTTGAACAGCCCCCGATGATTTTCTCCACGAAGTAGGAAGTGCTTCCAAGTAAAAAAAAAATATGGGAAAGGAAATTGGATGTTTGTTTTGTACAAAAAGTTCTCGGCCTGATCATTAAAATCACCATTATTTGAGGAAATTTATCCACCCACACAAAAACCCACATCTCGAATTACAACAACAGAACACCACTTAAATTCTGCTCATGAAACATAGATTGCAGTTTATTTAAAATGTATACTGTCAATTTCCAAAGAGTTTGTTGTCCCTTCCAACTGCGACGTTCGTCCACACGCGAAGGGCATGGGAAATTTCTCTTGAATTTTCATTTCCATTAATCTTTTGCATGGCGGAGGCGACAGATCCGGATTTTCCCACCGACCTCGAAACGTTCCATTTGAATTGGGAAAGTGGTTTATGTTTTACGAGCGATGTTTAGTGCTGCAAAATGCAATTTAGGAGAATACACTTTGACCTTTTCCCTTGAGATCCCATGTCCGACGTACGGTTGAACATACGCTTGAAGTGTCAAAGGAATCCCGGCAGTCGGAGTTAATTACTTGGATCTTTTTTAATGAGGATCCCGCCAAAGTCGATCTTCAAAGTCCAATTCCAATTCACGCTATTTGATCCCCTGGGGTCACTTAAAGTAATAAACAGCACAGCATGTTGACGTCGACGACTAAATTGGCCGAGTCATAATCATAAAGCAGAGTCGGATTGGATATTGTCGATTTGAGGATTGTTGTCCAGCTGTGCTGGTGCCGCAAAATCCCCTCAGGTACCTGGCAATGTAAGTCACGCATAGTATTTGTGTGGTGCGGATTTTTTTCTATTTTGGAATTTCACCTTGATGTTGCTTGACTTTTTTGTGGGCTTTGTTACGGAATTCCATGGATCAGCTCAGGGCGGTCGAACTAAAGTATAAGTGGATTGCATGCAAGGAGGGGTAAGTCATCCTAAATTCGACTGACTCATCTGTTACGTAGGGCTAGGGCACATGTTGTATTGTAATTATTAGAAAATGATGACTAATCACTGGGATCCTATGTACGTAAGCACTATTGTACTTGAGTTTCGTGTGCAAATGTGCAAGGGACCACGCAATAATGCAATGGATTCATAATGGATGGATTTGCAATGCGGTACGGCAACGGCAGTTCCCATCTCACGTTACGTAGGCACGTAAATCATCATTTCTTTGACTTTGACTTTGACTCCTTGGAGGCATGTCTTTGAGCTCGGCTGTTGTATTTTCCTTTTGTCTAATGACTTCTACTGACTTATGACAGACTGGGAGGTGGGAGAATGGGTTGTTGTGATGGAGGAAGTCTTAAAGACCAAGTACAAAGAGATGAGAATCCGAGAATAGAAAGAATGAGGAGACGACAGACCTAATTAAGTTGTAATAATTGCTTATATTTCATTACATCTCCACTACAGCGGAATCCCTTACATAGTACAGTGTGCAGTGTACAGTGACTATGATTCCGAACGACCCCCTTCAGAAACTGCAGTTGGAACGGATTGGACTCCCAACAAATGAAAGCCCTTGTCTTTCCATTTACAATTCTTCCTTTGTTCTTCGGATCATGTTTTGAATGAACATCACTCATCTCCAACCCAGGTGTCATCATTATCTCAATCGGTTTGTGAGAACAGAAACTCTCCTATTTTTAGAACACAGAAATTGAAAATTACCCATTTATGTTAAAGAGGAAGGATTTGAATTCATCATAAAATGGCAGGGACTTAAAACGAGATAATCTTCTGCATGCAAAATGCAAATGAATTTTTAAAAAATTATACAAAGGATTTGTAAACGTGGTTAAGACTTTTGCTGGTAGATGGCTAAACAGTTGATGTACAAAAACTATGTTCTAGAACAGACACACTTTTTTCTCGTGCAGTAGTACATGTGATTGTAATTTGAATCTGCCCATTGCCCATGCGAACTGTATTTATAGTAACTTTTGTGCTCAAGACAAATTAAATGTCCGGAAGGAAGGACACGAAAATGTACATATCGCCACTTCCACTCTAGCGTAACGTAGCTGGAGGCCAACCATTAACAAGTTGGATTACTCAGATTGAGATTGATTACACCCGACCCTTTTCGCAAAGTTCTGCTAAATTGGATTGGAAGTTGGAAAAATCATCAGAAGGACTCAGTCTTCTCGCGTGCTCACCTCAGATCCAGATTACTACATAGGTAATTGAGTGAAGACGAGATTAAACTCCTCACAGATTACCACTTACTAACACGTTTACAAATCACGAAAAACTATGGATCGTGACTTGAATTGGATAGTTTCAAGGATGTGTATGTGTAATGTTGGTTAAAGTCGTGTTCAACATATGTAAGGATTTTATTGGACTTCTTGTCAAAACTGTCATCTGGATCCCACTTTACATGTATTTGCTGAGCAAACTGGCTGACACGAGCCGGTGAACCATGCAATGGGATTTTGCATAAAAGTTTTGATTTGCGAAAATTTCCGGAATACATTAACTGTGGGATTTTGTATTTGTGACTTGTGGAATCCACGACTCCAAGTCAAAGTCCATTGCCACTGTCTTTTGCCATCCATGAAAAGATCCATTCTTCCTTCCATTGCATTGGGTTGACGGGGTTTTGATGGGCAGCCATCTTGTGGATCGTGTTTTTGGCTGATCTACTTCCTTCAAACCACGCACGCTTCCATCCCCCGTATGCACCCTTTTCCTTCATTTTTTCCCCTCATTTTTATTTACTCCCCGCCAATTACTCTCTGTCGGCTTAAAAAAGAGAGAAATGTTCCCATTCTTTATTGTTCACGGAAGAATAGGAAGGTATTTAAAAAAGTTATTGCCCTTCGTCATGCTCGTCACACTCCACGAAGTCTGATTTGATTGGCGGATAGGCTCTCTCCTTTGTTTTTAACAGACACGCCTGATGTCGTCGTCGTCGGAGAAAAGTGTAAAAATTTGAATTTCCCAAGAGATTTTTAGTTGGCGTAGAAATGTGGATGAAGGATATCCTAGGTCCAATTGGTGGAAATTATTTAACATTTTCCAAAATGATTTATTCATGGAGAAAGTTTATTGGTTGGAATGAAGGGAATGAGTGAGTGATTTGAATGGAGCAGGGGACAGAATAATTCAGAAGAAAAGGAAATTGAGTTGTTTGATTGGATGAAGGGGAGGCTGGGAATTGATCCAACTGAAAGAAGCTAGGGCAATGTGGACAAGGAATGAATGCTCAACAAAGGCTCAAAAGGTTTGGATTTTGAAAGGAATCTCATTGCATTACCTATGGTGGAGAAGGCACGTAAATGTTTATGAAGAAAGCAATCCCAGAAATTGAGAGGCGAGGATGCTTTCCGGTGTCTGAAGTGACTGGTTTCCATATCCACGAAACCCAACCTTGAAATCCACTTCATTTGAATTAGCACTGGGAATTCAATTTCCCGAATGCTTTCAATGATAAACGTTGACGGCTTCCGTTCAAATCCCGAAGTAAACTTGTCCATATGGCCAGATCTGTTGATAGATCCTCATCCTGCCAAAGGTTGCAAGGTTTCTTCAGAAATAAATACAAAAATATGAATTTATCTGACCTCGGACTGAAATTTTAAACCATTTGCTTGGAAGGAATGCAGAACTACCATCTTACATTACAATGTGTTAAGAAACCGTAAGATTCAAGGACCCATTCATCTGTATTAGGAACTGGAATAAGATCCTCAAATTCAAATGGAGGACAGATCTATGGTAGCATACACGCGTGCCTAATTATGCATTGATAAATTACACACTCTTCTCTCTTTGTGTGGTCGTCGTCCGTCATTTTATGTGTATCGAAGACTTACGAGTCATTAACTTGAGTTCCCCATTTTGGTTTAATTACAACCGGGAATTTGTTAAATGAAAATGTAATTATGTGGATATGAGGAGGGGGACCTTGTATGTTGCAATCCTGCTACAGACATTAGATATGACTATCCATTCAAAATCCCAAACAATTTAAATTTTATTGCCATTTAGTAATTGAGCCTCGTCGTAAGGTGCGCCTGCGCCTCTTGGGAAATTTATTTTGGTTGTAATAGGAGTATTGTAATGTAGGCGTCCATGGGGAAATCCGTTTCAATTTTGCAAATGACTTAACCCGTGCTTAGGTATGGAGGAGGGGATTTGTTTTGTATTGGCATGAGTTGCAATTTAGGCTTGAACAATGTTGACAGGGCACGACAAGTGCTAATCCCTTCTGTATTTGCTCAGGATTCTTTCTCGTAACCCAGGCTAGGGTTGGGTTTAAGAGAACGATGACTTGTTTTGTGTGTAGGGTTTTTAAGGCTCGTTTTTTTATGTTTTTAATCCAGTTTGTCACGAAGGAGACAAGTCCAAGTGATGAGCTCCTTATCTTTGCATGTTTTTATCAGGTAGTGTGGATTTAACATTGAGCGGATCCTAATCTTGAGATGAAGGAGGTACTTTGGGGGCATCCTTGGAGTAAACAATGTCAGCAGGTGCTTTGTGCATGTTGGAAAACAATAGACTCCGTTAAGCAAAGTGAGTCTTTGAGTTGACATTGTGATTGACGTGGGAAGGTCGTATTGATTCCGAGGAACTCCTAAGAATAGAAGCTTAAATCTTTCCGGAGTGGGTTGGAATTCATGGATCATAATGAATAGAACACTGACACCAACTGTAAGATGGGAATTAAGGAAGAACAGTCATTGGGCTCATTTACGAAGGATGAGATGCGCTTTGAATCCATTGTTGACTTGGAAAGAGGCTGTGAGAATGTGCGAATCTGAGTCATGTTAAAATCGTGGGCGCGTATAAAATTTAAATTGGCTGACGAGTTTCAATTTATTGAAACGGAGGTTTACAGAAAATTTTGTGGGGATTTTGTAGGGATTCAACTAGCACGTAGTTTGTATAATTTTAACTAAATTATAACGTCATTGTTCATGACTGAATCACTTTCGCTGAAGGCTAAGGAAAACAATTAGAAAACCAAACACATGGTAGATAGCCTTTTAGCCTTGGCGAATCCAAACACTCCACAGGGAAAACAACTTCCCCTGAAGTAAAGCGCTCAAGTTGTGCCCTATTTTGTCCAGCCTCATGGGTTTGTGGAATGAGATTGTATGTATTACGTTACAAGGCGAAAGTGAGTTGTAAAGTTGATCAAATAACTTTTTGTTGAGAATTGATGAGCAAATAAATGGGCCTCCTTGCATTTCCCTTGCAAAACTATTTGCAAACCTTAGAACCAAGTACTGCATGCATTGTACGGTGCGGGATCTTTAGGTCATAAAATCCCCCTTACAAAGTTTACTGCTGACGCATAGTATGCATGACACGATTGGCTGGCGGGCCGCTATATCGAATCTCTTAAAATATTCAGAAACCTTGGATTGAGGAGAATGGCGAAACTATGAAAAGGTTTTATTTCTTTACACGATTATAAACGCCAGATGTACAATATATCGCGGCAGGCTACAGCTAAGCGCCATGCACGCCTGATTCAAATTTTTGTAATCTCATCCCAGGAATTGGCAATGGACCTCAATGCTAAAACAGCTGATATTTACTATGCTTATACAATTTAGGCTCCGACCCCAACCCCTCAGAATCCGTGCATAATTTGAGGGTGTTGACTGAAAGCTAATTCCTGTATACTTAATTTATTTGCTAATTTAAATCAGATTGCGATATTTTGGATGGAATATTGATATTGTCTATAGATAGAGGAAATTAGAATTTCAAATTCCCATTGAATTTTAAAGTTACGGTGCACTAAGGCAGCTGTCTTTGACAATAACGAGCACTATTTATTACTTAACGGGGATGATTTCAAATTGATAGCTTCCGGAAGAATGGAAATTGCAGTTCAAATATTTGACCATGACACGGTTTATTTGTTAGGAAATATCAAACTCAACTCAAACCTTAGGATAGGTCATAACCTATTTAAAATAAAGTATTGAAAGATTACATTAAACGAACAGGTGAATTTAATGCTCTTTGCTCAATAACTTTGCCACTGATAAACAAAGCAGCAAATATTTGCTTCCTACCTAGTATAACATATGATGCTTCTTACTCTCACATTCTAGCAAATCTTTGTAACACTATTTTTTGGCCATTTCCTTTGTGTATTCCTGAGAAAGTTTTACTTCAATGGTCCTTTTTGTTCCTTGTGGAATTGTCTTATGCATTGTGTTGATTGCTTCCAATGCCTCATCTCGTCGTTCAAATCTGTTCAGACAAATTCAAGTTATACCGTTACATTCGAAGGAACAAGGGATGTTTCAAATTTTGAACTCCTTACCTCGCAAAGGCAGTCAGTCTTGGAACTTTGTCATCTTTGGGCAGGAATATATTTGTTTGAATCAGTTCTCCAAATGGTTGAAACCACTTTATCAAGTCCTTTTCCGTGGTTGACTTTGCTAGATTTTTGATCAGCAGCTGGGGATACAGGTTCTCATCTGAAGACGGGTCAGTAATTGAGATTTTGATTTGTTTATTATCCAGGAGTTTTTCGTTCGCGCAACCCAGAGCTCGTGTTGTATCCTCTTCTCGATAGTACTCCACGTAGCCATATCCATAAGACTCATCAGTCTGAAATAAGCGGTTTAGTAAAAACTACGAAGTGCAAAAAAGGAATTTGTAATAAAATTAGAACCTTTTCTTGTCGGATGGTTTTGGAATTACGGATAGCCCCGTACGGAATAAATAATTGTAAGAAAGATTTGTCGGTAAGAATTTGAGGTAAATTTCGTACAATCAGTGTTCTTCTTTCGGAGGTTTGGATGCTCAAATCATTGAGCATTTCTTCGTCAAAAGAGTCATCCGTCCTTTACGGAAACTGATGTTTTTGGAGACGATAAAGATGACGAATTTGAAGTTGACATTTTTATCTTTTATATAGCCTAAAAATAAAATAATTTATTAAAATTCAACAAGGAAAAATGTTTGGAGCTTTTGGTTGGCTTGAAAAATTATTAATTTCAGCCCTATACTTACAGCGTAAAAAATGTCTATATCGGATTAACTTTCATGTCACCATTAGTCAAGCATTAGTAGTAAAAACAAATACATCAGTACTATAACCGAGTTACTCCTACCGAATTTTTAACGACTTACCTGGAGAAACAATGATTGGGTTGTAATGAAAGATAATGTTGAGTTAACAAGCAAAATTCGGCGTATGCCCTTCTTTGGCGACTACCGTAAATTACCTAATAGAAGCCGGGGCTTGTATTTAAAATCGACCCCTCAAGACGGGGCTTGTATTAGGAAAGAGGCTTCTATTAGAGGGAGGCTTCTAGTAAATAATTTCAAACTAAAAGTAGTGTGTACTGTGTAAAACACTGGATTAAAGCAGCTAAAGTTCACTTTAAAATAATAAATGAAAGCTAACTTGAGTTATAGGAGTCAGACATATATTCGGGGAGTCCGTTATCGCGACAAAAATACCCGTGGAATGGAAATGAGCGAGTGAAAAATAGAAACTCGGCGGCTTTTATTAGTGTAGGGGCTTCTATTAGGGGGAGGCTTCTATTCCCAGAATCTGCTCACAGACGGGGCTTCTATTAGAGAAGAGGCTTCTATTAAGGGGGAGGCTTTTAATTGGTAATTTACGGTATTCCA
>JAAXYW010002246.1:0-16321 GCA_036851895.1 Orthonychiurus folsomi
CGGATCGGGAAAAAAATAAAATATTTCGGACCGGATCGGACCGGGCTTGAAATTTTTTTGATCGGACCGGACCGGATCGCAAAATCTCGGCCCTTTTACACCTCTACTAGGCTCCAGCTCCAATAGGCAGCTCTAGAAGGAGGGCAGGTGCCTCAAGGTATATTTTAAGAATATCCGGGTAAATTATTTTATATTTTAGATAAGCGGCGTTTACGCATGTTCGCGCTTACACACAGAAATGCGAGCGTTTCTACCATACCATGCTATGAGAGAAAATTTGACTGCCTAAAGTGTTTCAGTTTTGAAATAAGGAATATTTTTATTTTTATTGCGATTTGAAATTAGAGCAATACAATGATAAGCGTTGCGTTTAGCAAATTTACAAAGCAATTACACAGAAGAATTGTTCAACACTTGGACACTGAGACGTTAGGAGTAAAATGTACTGAATTAGTTCGAGCAATAGTAGTGGTCATTCATTTGAGTCCAGAGAGCACGGGCGCTTATGAAAATTCGCGTTAAGGCGGATCCACTTGTTTGCAACTGCAATTCAAAATTTCATTAACTTTAAAATGTCTTGTGTGGTTTCCAACCTAGCAATGCGCTTAAATTAGTGCATAAAACCACTTACTCCACTTCCTTCCTAAGATTACAGGGCAACCTGCTCATTAGAATGATGCATATTTAAACAGTTGTAAAATTTGTGAAATATAATAATTGTGAATAGCTAACCGCCATGCATCATTCGTTCGTCAATCACTCCATTTCTCTTCAAGTCATACCAAAACAAAGCTGAACCTTTCACGGGAGGCACTACAAACCTGTTCAAAAAGGTGTGTAATTATGGATTTCGGGTGAGGTATTCTGATTTCTGAGTTTTGACCTTACCCTAATAAAGGAAATGCAGTTTCTCCACCCAGTTTGACATCATTTAACTACATAAATGTGAGAATGTTCAATTGGATAGTACGTGGTTAATGTTGAACTTAACTACACAACAGAGGCCAAATTATAAGAAATTAACTAACATAAAACATTAAAGTTGCAATCCTATCGCCTGCGGCTGTCTCATTTTCGCCTCTTTGCAGCTAAAAAAAGTCAGAATATTGGCGTGTTTTTAAAGTTATCATTAATTATTCCATACCGCGTCAAGATGTTCAGAGAAGTGGCATCCCGTTCCATACACTAACAGACAAAATATCGATTATCAATTTAATTTTGTTCAAGGCTCAGCATACAACTATAGCTTGCATAATTGGTGTTACTTTACCAGCTACTTGAATAGCTTCACTTGCAAGGATCCAGCCATAAGTTCCGTTATTGTCCAAATTGTCCACTTTGAGACCGGTCAATAAGCCAGCCTGCTTTTCCAATCGCAAAAGTAGCTCGTCATTTTTTTCATAAATGAATGCCTGGGCGGAAGTCCGAGAACCTGATGTAATACCAATTGAATTGTCAGTGGGACTCTCTCCGTATGCATCCACCACCACAGTTGACCTTCCCAAGTCTGCCAATGATTTTTCCTTCAAATATCTAATGGATTTTTCCCCAATTGCCTCATGGATTTGAACCACATAAGGGTCCCAGGAATAAATCTCCAGTTTTAATGGATTAATTATCCAGGCAGGATCCAGTGCATGCTCATAACGGCAGAGCTGCTTGGATTTGTTTGCACTTGGCTGCAAAGTACGTGTTTAGTATGTAATTATGTAGAAGTGCTTACCCAAAACATTGCACTCACCATAACTTTGACCCCTTCACAAGTGTCCATAAACGAAAATGGTAAATGACCACCAATATCAGCATAAACATGTTGTATTCTGCGTCTTATAGATTCGGGAGCTAAAGTATCTTCACTAAGTTTGTCTGTGAATCTGTTCAGGCTCAAATCGTAGTAATTGGTTTCATTGACTAGATCTTGCAAGTCATCGTGCTGCATCAATTAAATTTTTAAAGTTGTCATTGCTAGTTATTTGCATTGCCCAAATGTGACTTTTACCTTTTCCACAATCTCAGTCAATGTTTTAGACACCTCCTTGTAAGCAAGGCCTTGATGTGGGTTGACATTTAACTCAAACAATACTGCATTCACCCAGTCAAAGGCCAAACAAAATAATTCCGTGGATAATGCATGCTTTGTGAAACTAAATGCCTGAGACACGGTCAGACCATATCCTGTGTCTCTGCCAGCGAGGATTCCATTTATTAACTGCACGAAATTAAAAATTATGATGAGCACAACCAAATTTATGCATACTAATAATGTATTAATTAGTTTGAACGGACGTCTTCAGCCTTCAATTCGTATACATCCTGTATTCGCAAAACATTATCCATAACGTCGTGAAGTTCAGACGGTCCCGGCATTTCAAACTTGCTTACGAGTGAAGATAATCTCGATAACAGCGCTAGGAAGATTATGCTCAGTTTTAAATATGCTGCTTTCCTTAATATTTCTTATGGTTTACTTTGTTCAGGCATGGACTCAATGTGGTCTTTAATTTGTTTAATGTTGTATGCAAATCTCCTTATCATGCGAAAGACCATTAGAGGATTTGACGAAATTGCCTCTGCCTTTACTAACTGATCAGTTTTTATTGCATCCGTTCGATCAAGGCCCACGTACTGCCATATATCAGTAATGTTTCTTCCCTCTTCAAAATCATCCGCATAACTGGAAACAAATTAGAAGAAGCATGTATGCATTCGCATTCTACATTGTACAAATATAACATGACGCATGGAAATAACGGGAGCGTACTCACAGTCAGAGAGTGGAAAATGGAAGCTCAAAAGCTCAACGACAGATCTATTTACGGACTTACTGACATTCACCATTAATGCTATATTTATAAAAAAGTTACTCACCTTTCGAGTAACTTAACCCTTGTTAGCAATGAGTCTCTGTAATGTAGCATAAGTTTGTAAATTTGCCTTTCCTCGAGTGCTAATTCTTCAATGATAACTGGTGAAAACCCCCATTCTGTCGCGTTAGTTTTGTTTGTGTAAACCTGTACTTCTTCGCTTGAAAATGGTTGGGGAAACACTACTGAAATTACGATGATCACACACACACGTATTTGCATGGAGTTCTGCATCTTATTTCTGCAGCAAATATTTCCTACTGACTGGGCTTATACTACTGCGCTTACTGCAGCAAAACGTGAATCCACGAGTTTTCACAAAAGGGCAATGAAATCTTGATGGAATATTCCAAGCCGGACAGATCGGAGAATGTACACCACTAGGATTGATGCTTCTGCCAGTTAAGAAGTGTAAACATTTCTGGTAACTGGTGCTAAGCCACTACTTGTTATTGGCAAACGTCCAGCTTTTGAGACATTGCCAATGCGAGCTTCACATATCACAAGCACTCCATTATAAACATCCGCTGTTCAATATATTGGGAAGTAAAAATTCGCACAATTTTTATAGTCTGGATTCTGGAATAGCTTGAGCCTGAGTTGCAACCAAGACAACCGCAGACGGTGATTTCACCAGGGCGTTCGCGTTCGCTATAATAGCCTTTGACCAACTTTTCCAAGTTCATTTTATTCAGCAAGACGCATCAAAATTCAAAATTTTACAGTATTAGCATGGACTTGGCTCCGGTAGGCTTTCTATTGCCAAATGAATTAATTTTAATATAGAAATTCTTTGAACTTGCGTGAAATCTGAATCCAGGTGCTTGCCAAAGTATTTCATTATCTGGATTGGAAAACTAAAAAGGATGTCCGATTAGTATGCCGTATCTGGAAGCAGGAGCTTGATGACACGGGCCTGTATGTACGAATTGACAACCGTTTGACTGGAAATGCAGAATTCTGCTCACGACGTGTCCTGGATAAAGTAAACGTGGCCCACATCGATGCCAAAATACCTTATGTGCATCTCAAACATGCAAGTGTTATCAAAACAGCGAAATGTTCTGGTCAAATTCAACCCATTTGGTTTCTTATGGGGCTTATACAAAAATGCGAAGGACTGACAGAATTGCATTTGACCGGAAGTTTCTTGATCTCCCAAGAAATTGCAAATGTGAAAAATGTGAAACGTGGCTCGGAAATCCGAATGGATAACTTGAAGGTACTTCACATTGAACTCGGCCAAAAAGAATGTGAAGACTACATTCAACTTCACAAGCCACAAGGGTTCGTTGAGATATTAGCTAACATAATCCTCAACAACAACTTGGAAACCTCATTGGAATCCATGTGTAAAATTGTGGACACAAATGTAACTTTCCTCCTGTCTCAAATCCGAGCTTGCCATACTTTGCACTACTTGTACGTTTTCGTTGATCCAATGCAATTTCTGAAAGATGACATTGCAAAATGGGAAGCGCAATTTGTTTTTGATAACAGACTAGCAGTGGAGTTTGACTTTGAATGGAAGAGAGCTCCAATTGAAATGTTTCTTGAACGACATCGAAATTCCCTCAGGGAACTGTATCTCCCACAATTTGGTGGACGGAATCATCTTCAGCTGAATGCCGGATCAGTTCCTCAAACTCTCAAAACAATTGAATTAACTCTGCATCAAGTTAATGCAGGACAACCAAGTTTTATGGAAAGACTTATTTTTTGTCAAACATCTTTGGAAACACTAAAGCTGGATAACAATTACACCGGAATCGATGCTGCTGAATATGTACCACTGACTTTGCGAGGTACAATCTGCAAAAACCACTCCACATTGACGTACATCAATCTGACACTCAGTTCAAGAAAAACACACTTTTTGGACGGCGCGACATTCGAAGTTTGTTTCAGCCTACGAACATTCATTTTGGAGCACTCTCACCAGTCCAACAGATTTTCGAATTTTAACATGCTTCCAAAATCTCTTAAAACTATCAAAATACATACCGCTGTTGTTATAAAAGCTGAGGAGGGAGATCATTTGGAAATAGACAAATTTGGAAATCTTGAACATCTTATGCTTAGTGATATTCATGTCAAACCCATTGAACTCCAAGCATTTACAAACGCCATTGCCAAAACCGTAATGTTGGCTTTGCGCTCTCGCCGCCTAAACTTTCTCAAGCTGGACTTTGCGAACGAAATACTTTTAATTCGTGATGACCATTTGCTCAAATCAATTTTGAACTTGGGGGAATCGTCCGCTTGTGTGGACATCTATGAACCTTTTCATCTTTTGGAAATATCTGGTGACCACGATCAGGATCCACTGGAGGATTTCCTGAGTATAGAACCAGTGAAAAGAACGTGCACAGTCCCTTCCAGAATGACTACAAGCGGTCCACAAAATTGTGCACTGGAAAATATTTCAATCCGATCAAATGTGTTCACTTCATCGCGAGATGAGGTAGAAATAACATGCTGCTCTGGGATCATGGCATTTCGTTTTATCAATCCAGCGCATTTGGACGAGGATTTATGGCCTTAAAAGTAATACTTCATGCATGCAAAAATTATATGCCCTTTAAAAACCAATTCAGTTAACAATAAAAATCAGATGCATTAAGCCACTCATATCATGGTTCAAGTCAACGAGTGCACAATTTTACTTTTCTAAAGTCAGCGGATTTGCCAATTTTGAATTGTCAGCATTTTTGTCGACTATAGGAGTGGTGAAGAATCTAACTACTTACTACTTGTCTGTACTTGTCTATTTTCTTTCAGTTTGACAACAGCAAGGGGTTCGTGTACGTAACGCTCGCTTGTTAATAGTTTTACACACAGTTATTCAAGGATCTTCACACATTTTTATAAAAATTTGGCAGGACAGTTGAGCAATCGTGGAGAATTATTAATGTAAACGTAGAGTTGAATGGCCTGGCCTGTCTTTTTGCAATTGGTGTACCCCTGTCGAAGTTGTTTGCTTGTTCGCAGGGCCGCCCGATAAGAAAACGATAAACCCAGTGAGAGTACAACAGGATTTATCTGCACATATTAGTGTTTCCTATCTCAAGTTCAGTTCTAATAATCCTAATCGGTCTAATCCTACACAATGTGAGTTCCACGAATTTTTGATAACAAGGAAGACGCTAATTCCGTGCAGTTTCTACCATAATAGGCAAGTCGACAGTCGCGCAGTTGTCATCCAGCCGATAATGGAGCTAAAGGATTTGTCCGGAATTCTTAAAATCTCAATTGTCATTGTTGTATTAAATGCATCCATTGTGCATCGCTCCTCCTGCGAGCAACATAGTACAAAATCAGTTAAAAAGATGTTTCTACGCTCATTTTACTCCCTGACAGTCTTAGCCTCGACTGAAGAAGAAATTTATGAAAACTTGAAAGATTCGCATGGGTTATTACAAATCCCTTCAATTTTAGATTGGTAATACAAAATTCTTATATCCTGGCCTAGTGAATACTTGTACAAAAACTAACGGATGTAAGATTTTAGGTACATCGAAGACTACCTTGACAGCTGCGACCTCGTGACAAGATTAAAATCGAGCAATTGGGAATCAGAGAGTAAAAATATTATTGCTGGACAACCATTATTATCCTATCGAATGCTCCATCGCTACATTGTATTTTTACCTCAAATATTGAAGGATTTGAAAGAAAACTCTGGCGTCAGCGGTAAGTTGACGAAGTGAAATGAACTTGCATTTCTTTATCTCTCGCTAATCAAGTTCTTTTTATAATTTAATACAGAAAATTTACAGTCCCTGGTAGACAACATTGAATACACAGTTGGTTGGCCAGAAAGATCAGGTATGCTTCAAGTATTAGCTTATTGGTATAATATGCTTCAAGTATTAGTTTATTGGTATAATATGCTTCAAGTATTAGTTTTGGTATAATATGCTTCAAGTATTAGTTTATTGGTATAATATGCTTCAAGTATTAGTTTATTGGTATAAGCCATACAATAACTCTCACAATACGAATTTATAATTCCAGATGTGGAGAACGCGATGACTGCAATTTTACGAATTCAACACGTGTATGATCTCAACTTAATGGAGGTTAGAAATCATATAAAGCATGATATAAATATTACATAACCTAGGGCAAATTTGCAATTTTAAATTCTAATGTGCAATTCTTCTTTGATTTGCTCCATTGGAATTCTGGCGTCTTTCAACTTGCTATTGAATTTTGCTTTTAGTTTGTACATGGAAACATCTCTGGTTCTGAAATCAAACCCCTTGTGCAAGCTATCCATTGTAGTGAATTGGGAAATTTTGCAATCGACGAAGGATATTACGCATTGGCAGTGGAATGGCATGAATTGGCCAAACTGCTAGTCACTGATGGTACAGATCAAACAGTTGATTTGGACACAGTTAATGGGTGGCTTAATTCTGCACTAGCAGTGGTAAGTCGCCATTTTTAGATTCAATATACCAAAACTAACTACACTCATTATTATACATTGTATTTTAGCATGACCTGCAATGGACAAAAAAGGAAAATAATGACCCTGCATTTTTTACACAAAAATTGCAAACCATCACAGACAAAAATCTGCGGCAAAAGAGAAGAAACTTCTTAACTAATTATTGGCGAGGAGAGAGAGCAATGAATTTCAATGCATATAATTTTTGGGGACTGTGCTCTGGAGATGACATGAGGGTAATCCCACATTTCAAACTTTACAATCTATCAGCTAAGAACCTGTAAATAAATTTCATACATTATGCAGACCGAGAAGGAGAAGGCTGCCTTGTTTTGTTGGTACGATTCAAAATCCAATCCTGCGTGGGTTATTAACCCATTAAAATACGAACAGTTGGGCATAACACCGCCCATATTTCAAATCTACGAAGTTCTCCCTAATAATTTGATCCGAAAATTAATTGACGAATCTCAACCGGATCTCGTCAAATCTCAAGTGTACTCAAACGACCCGAGCAATCGCAAGGAATCCACGCAGCGAACATCTTTGAATACTTGGCTGGAGGATGGCCAAATCCCAGAGCTGATCACAATTCCAAGACGAATAGAATTAATCACGGGACTCTCCGTCCTTCCATCCACTTCTTCAGAAAAAATCCAGTTAGGCAAAAGAAACCTGACTACAAACAATTGATTTTATTTATTTAAATCTTATCCATTATTTCAGAATTGCTACCTACACATTTGGGGGTCACTACGAAGTACATCAGGATGTGGTAAAATATCCTTCAGAAGATAATTCGTGTGTGCAGGATATGATTTGTGTAGAGTAATGGATTGTATTAAATTGAACAGTTCAAAGATCCTGCCGAATATTGGAATGCAATCAAAGGCGACAGAATCGCAACTTTCATGATTTACGTAAGCTAATGGGTAATTGAAAGGATATTGCTAAAATTCTATTCTTAATTTAACATTTCTCAATTGCAGCTGTCTGGTGTAGAGAAGGTAAGACACAGATATAATTAGACTAGCGAAATAATGAATCAATGTTGTTTGAAAGGGCGGATTCACTGCATTTCCACAAGCCGGTATTGCTGCACAACCGGTAAAAGGCTCAGCAGTGTTCTGGTACAATTTGAAGCGGAATGGTCAACCCGATGACAACACTTGGCACGGCAAGTTTTTTAAAACATTATTCGGATGATGTGGTGTTACAAAACAATATACAAGTTCCACAGAGTCTCGAACTATTTATTGCTGTTAAACTTATATTTAAAATTATAAAAAACGAGAGATGGAAGCGAAATACAGTATTAAGTTGCCATTCTCTTTTTCGCAGGTGCTTGTCCCTGTGTGCAAGGAAGCAAGTGGGGTAAGATTTTTTAAATATTTTTTTTCATGTGTCCTTTTGTAAATAAAACTGTATACTAATTTCAGTGGCAAATAAATGGATTCGAGTCAATGATCAATTTCTGACCCGGCCGTGCACTCTTAATCCTGAGGACTAAGGTAAGAGCCAATACACTACAGGTTCGGGAACATGGTTTTACTTTAATTATTCTGGGTATCTGGAATGTGTTTGCCAACTTTTAAATAAATTAATCCATCAAAACGGATCTCCTTGTTTGAACACTAGGGAAATTGTGAAGTGCGCCGGCCGTCACGCTCCGTTTATCCCGATTTGAATCATTAAATTGCAAAAGAATCACGTTGTATGTAACCACAGCATTCATTATCTGAAAATCAAATTTAAAAAATATATTTTACGTCAGTTAAGCTAATATTTTATTTGCCGTGGCCGGTCATCCATTACGGGTTGCGCCAATTTTGCAATAACACACGGCACAATAAATAATCATTCGAGCAGCTCTTGAAGAAAATTAAGTTGCTAATTCGGTTTTCTTATTTGCATACCGCAGCAAGTGTATTGCGATTGACACTGAAGTAGCCACACCCAGATAATTCAAAATTTAGGCCGGTTACAAAATGTTTTAAATGCAACAGGCCATCTGAATCCTCTCCAAATTGTGGGCACAACCTTAGAACACTCCTTCGTAATTTTCGCGTCTGCAATTCGAGAATACGATCATTTATGAAGCATTAAAGATCTCGGATGCTGTTCTTCCCGTTTCAAAAACTTACAGATTCCATCAAAGCTTCTCCTGCATTAGAAACAGCCAAGACCCTCAAGAACAAAATGGTTTCACTAATTATCAAAGACCAAATTAGCACCTTCTTGTCTGTTTCGAATGACATCGTGTTCATGTTGACAGTTGAAACTATGAAAGCAACTACTGCAAGCAAAACTAAAGTGAAACTTGTAAGACAGAATAATGGTAAGCTAGAGGCTTCATGCAGGCTTTCAAATGCGTCTTCCAAGGCACGTATTTGGGAATTGATGTCCCCGATAAATGACTGCTTTCCGCCTCCGTAAATTACCTTCGGGATCTTTTCATTCACTTTCGGGTTCTTCGGATAATTTAGAAATTTGTTAAATTTATTTGCCCACAGGTTATCCATGTCCAGAGTTGACTTGTTAGAGTCAGAACAGTAACCATCGACTTGTTTCGTTATGCAATTAATTCGAATATTAATAGCGCTTACAAATGCACAAATAAAGAATCCAGAAAAGAAAATGCTACTCCCAGCAATGTAAAAAACAATTCCATAAATCCAATCAATTCCATTTGTTGTCTTCAAAATTAGATACAACCAAATATCCTGTGGTGTATTAGATAGTATGGGCGCCAAAGAAATTCGAATGGCGAAAATTTCCGAAAACACAGAGAACACCCAGATTACCATAAGCATAAATAAATTCTTATAATAAAATAATGATGGTGAGCAGTAAAGTCTGCTGAAACGAGCATCATAAGCAAGCAATTTTTCCCAGCAAACAAGGAACTTTGGTATTGAAAGCATCCAAATAGAATAAGAACTGTAAACCCAAACTATGTAAATAATTAAGAATGCAACCAAAAGATATTTTTCAAAACTGGCATTCTTGGTGTTTTGAATGTCAAGTGTACTTTTTACTAGGTGTCCAAAACATTGAGCACAAAAAATGTGAAGCAAAATGACCAAGGCAGACCAAATCCCTACAGGACAACATAATTGCAAGGATAATACGCCTTTTCTAAGTCCCGCTACAGGGAACTGGCCCAAAAGTAAAGGTATCATGGCAAACTTCTTCAAATTACTCAAATCCCTCATTTTAATCATGGAAATTACTAGGAAAAATACTTGCAGTGCAAAAAGTGGTGTGCTAAGCTAAATACTTTGTTAGACCAAACTACTTCGATACTGCCTGATTATCTGAACACGAACGCACGACTAATATCATTCAGAATGGGCCAAAATGTTTTCCTCACTCTAATGCAATTAAATGATAAAAGACAAACAATTGTAGCAAAATTATTTGTATTTATAATGTGATTGCAGCAATGTTTACAACACTTAATGGATGAATGACCAGCCCTGTTTGCCACTTCTTTTGATGAGTTATGCAATACTGATAAAATTATGATTGTTATCGTTAGCGGAGGAAAATACACTGCACAAGCGACGTGTGTTTACATAATTTAGGTTTCTTATTCTCCTTGCTACTTCATATTTGCCTCTAATAATTCAACAACATTTAGAGTTCAGATGTAGGCATTCTTAGTCAGGATTTATCCTCCATAAATCAGGCGGCCCAGACACTAATGCGATGTATGTCTTATCCGGCTATAGTTTGTTTAAGAAGTCGAGTAAAATTCAAGTTTGATACAAACTGTCCACTATTTCTATCTGGGCACAACTTTATTAATGTGAAATTAGAGTAATACAACTTGTGCTTTGTACAACTATTTAAAAGTCAAACTAATTAATTGACTTATTTTTACCATAAAGGTTGTCCCAATTCTTTAAAGCCGCGTAAAAAATCCACCCCATTAAATATACACAAAACATAATTATTGAGATGTAGACGGAGCGTGTCGGGCACATGTTAACTAAGTGCTCCTTATTCCCAAGGCTTGCTCCAATTCTGCTCTCTTTTGTTGTAGTTTTGAATAAAAATAACGGCAAACCGCTTCGTTTGTCCATTGCTGCCAGAAGAATTCAGACCGTCGTTCTTCTTCAGGATTACCCACCACGTCTGTCATCGTCTGCAAGAATGGTAATTAATTAGGAAACTGCAATCAACTTCTTAACATAGCCAGGTGACAAATTTAGCGCAATTTTAATTTTACTGAGGCCAATTGCAAGCAGTGTACAAGGTAAGGTTGTGTAAAGGTTACCTTCAGATCCCGAGTCTGGGAAATTAACCAGCGAGTGATAAACTGCTGTGGATCCTTTGCAAAACTGAGGAAAAACTCGCGGTTTGTTTTCAATTGATTTATAGTTTCAACTGTCTCGTGTATCTTCGAATCCAAACTCTAGAATTAAAAATGAAGTAGTTGCATCACACAAATTGTCGGGTTACAAATAGACATATCAATTACAATTTGTTTGTGTTTACCTGAATTTCTTGCTGGCTGGCCGTAGATAAAAGAAAATTGTTCATTTGTGATTTTAATGTGTCGTCAACTTCTACTTCAATGTCATAACATGCCGTCTTCTTTTGCTCGGCGCCCTCCACGCTGTTCAAAATTAGATAATACCAAACATGAATTCGAATTCATATTACGTATGCTAAACACTAACACTATGCATATTCTACATAACCCAATATTTTAAAGCAGCACATAATTAAGGTTTCATAACTTTTTCAAAGCAACCTCCAAGTGGAGGTCATTATCGCACATGCCACTACGATTAGAAATTACCCAATAGATTGCTATTATGGAATCTGTTCACGTTAAGTGAAGTAAAATTTGAAATTGAGCAGTGACAGAAACGTATGGTGCAAAAAAGTTGAACTAACCTGATAACATGATTAATAACAATTGGATCAGGAGGGTGTAAGAGAGGATTCAGTCTCTGTGGAATTTCAGCAAACTTCATCCTGGGACATCCAAAAATTTGCTCCAAGTACTTGTCACAATTGATGAATTCTCTCTCATGAGAATCCTAAAAAAAGGGTAAACAATACACATAAATAAATAATATGCTATCAAATCTCGATTGGCACATGTCTCGTATACCTGCAACCTGTGAGTTTTAATATACTGCCAAAGTGCAGCAATGATGACAGGCCTGGTCTGTGTATGCACACCCAATAGCCGAGCCAAACGGGGGTCAAGTTTAAACTGCAGGGGCTGGTAATCCAATAGGAGTAGAATGGTGCAACGCACATTTTTATCTCCGGGTCGCTTAACCTATAACAAGTATCGTCGAATAAGAACTTCCGGATACCACGCACGCATTTAGAATCCAGAGTCAACAATAAAAGCCTTACCTGAAAACCATCAGTTTCCTGTGTTGTCTGAGTGCGATGCCATTCGACTAGGTGGTTGTCTGGCCCGTACAAATCTTTGTCCAGCTCAATTACTAGGCTTTTGAAGAATGACGAAAACTTTCGCTTCACCTGCACATTTATTAGCGTTATTTAGAATCTGTCACGAACCTTCAAGTTACACAGGAAGTGGTCTAAGCTTTTATCTTGCCTTGTTAGGGTCATTTTTGGAATCATCAAGAAGTCTGCCTTCTACCCTGAGCTCCCAAGATGCCACTGCACCTTCTTCAGTCTCCGTTGGTTCCTTCGGAGGATAAAATGTGTTGGAAATAAAAATCCTTAATTTTCTCTTCTGTTTCATGGGCCGCTTCAGAGCCTCCTATAAAATAAATCAATGAATTAGCCACTGAATTCGGTGTGTGAAGTGAGAGTTTACAAATGAGACGCAGACTAAAGTTACCTGAATATCCAGTCGTTTCCTCATAATCGTCGCATCCAATTTTCTTTCAAAGGCTAACAAATCCATGTACGCTTGAGACTCTGGAACTAAATCACGTACTTTCTGTGGCAGAATCTTATCCGCCTGTTTCTTCTTTTTCTTTGATGGGTAATCACTAAAAACAGGAATAAACAGCCAAAATATTTAATTTACGTTCATTCATTCGTGTAAGTAATGAATTAAATTAGGGAACTTACGACTTCTGAGGAGGACCTCGGGAGTCAGCATTTCTTTTATTTCCACCTTGGGGTGCCATAGGCCTTTGGGGTGAACCACCATAAGGTGTTGCTGGTTGCGGTGCTCGTGGTGGCATCATTCCAGTCATTGGTGATGGACCGCTAAATCCTGGTCGTGGCTAAATTAAAAAGATTCGTTGAAGACATTGTTTGGTTAAGGTGAATAAAATCCAAAAGAAAGAGCTCCCATCTAGGGCTCATGAGATGACTTGATTATAAACATTTAGACACAAACACATTACATTTAGATAAATCATTTTGAACTAGATTGATTTAACACTGCCCATTTGCAAAATAAAATGACCTGTCTAAACAGCTATCGCTGTCAAAAAATGATACTCGTAATAAGCAAACACTGCAAATATTATCAAGTATTCAAATGCACTTACCCCGTAGGGTGGAGCCCCAAATGGCCTAGGGCTTGACCCTTGACCCGGAAATCGTGGTGGACCCCCAGTTCCAGGCATTCCAGCCGAATTTTGGACGGGAGTTGGCCCGGTTGGAAAACGCTGCGCCATTTTATGAGGTCCGGGAAAAGTGAATGAGTTAGTCATGAGCCGCGTCGCCGCCAAATCCGAATTATACACGATAAAATCAATACACTCTCTGAGATTCACTTGCCGTCTCTGCTTTCTTTGCGGACGGAGATCTGTGAAAATTTCACATCTTGTGAATGGAAAAAGTACGATTTAATGCGTTTCTTAAATTTATTTATGCGCCGGTGAAGTATTCTGCGAATTAACGGAACTGCAATTAACCTATTAATATTTTATCATCATGCAAAAGTACGAAAAGCTCGAGAAAATTGGTGAAGGTAATTTAATTTGTTTGAATCACCGCCTTTAATTTTATTTAACGATATGACAAGTCTCTAGCTAGTTACTCACCAGTTAATATCATATGCTTGAATGAATTTGGAGTTGCCAGCATTGCAAATTCAGTTTTGCTATAAGTCATAAGTAGGTTATTTTATAAATAGTGACACGTAAGTCAAGTCACAAGTAGAATTCAAATGTAACATTTCTATCCTATCATGTCTTCATGTCTTCTAATAAATGATACATATTATAGGAACGTACGGGACTGTCTTCAAGGCGAAGAACAGAGAAACACTGGAAATTGTCGCCCTCAAGCGCGTTCGTTTGGACGACGAGGATGAAGTAAGCTAAATTAACTTATTTCACGGTCGCGATCCAGGCCTTTATTTATGCTCTAGACAAGGCAAGGCCATCATCTTGTGAATATAAAATTTGATGGGATTTTTTTGCAAACAGGGGGTTCCTTCGTCGGCACTTCGGGAGATTTGCCTCCTAAAGGAATTAATGCATCAAAACATTGTAAGACTCTACGATGTTCTGCATTCTGACAAGAAACTAACATTAGTCTTTGAACACTGTGACCAAGATTTGAAAAAGTATTTTGATTCTCTCAACGGGGACATCGACGTCGATGTCGTAAAATCTCTAATGTAAGAGCTCTGGACTATTGAGCTAAGGTGGAATTGGGGGAGCAATCATCTTTTATTAATCATCATTTATTCAATAAGTATAAAAGTTTGTGAGTATCATTTTTAAAATTATGACGATTTATTATAGGTTCCAATTACTCAGAGGATTGGCCTTTTGTCACGGGCACAATGTCCTCCATCGTGATCTCAAACCACAAAACTTGCTAATAAATAAGGTAAAATATTATTCAGCTTCAAAGCAGTCAGATTACGTAATCATACAAACTATGTTAACCACACATGACACATACTTAAGGTTCTTCTAACGGATTCCATATTTCTTTCAGAATGGTGAACTCAAATTGGCAGATTTTGGTCTAGCCAGGTGAGTTATCTTAAAATTAGTAGGGATGCGTTTTAAACGTTGTGGCATGACGCAAATATGAGGTTAATCAATCTTTCATTTGGTTAGAGCATTCGGTATTCCCGTGAAATGTTATTCAGCAGAAGTCGTAAGCATTTATTTAGTAATGCGTGTCTAATTCATTGCCAATGTCATTTAAATACTGATATGTTTTCAGGTTACTCTGTGGTATCGCCCTCCAGATGTCCTTTTTGGAGCCAAGCTGTACAATACTTCTATTGATATGTGGTCAGCTGGATGCATTTTCGCAGGTTTGTTTTTAGACCTTTTTTAGAGAAAAATAATAATGTGGACTGATGTAACCTGACTTGTTAGAATTAGCGAATTCTGGCCGCCCACTTTTCCCTGGAAGCGATGTTGATGACCAATTAAAGAGAATATTCAAATTGCTCGGAACACCTACGGAGGATTCATGGCCAGGACACACACAACTTCCTGACTACAAGCCATTTCCAACTTATCACCCAACGACATCCATAGCCCAAGTTGTTCCAAAAATGAGTAGCAAGGGCAGAGATCTCCTGAATAGGCTTTTAATATGTAACCCAAACCACCGCATTAGTTCCGAAGAAGCCATGGCTCATTTGTATTTTAATGATTTGAATCCTTCCATTCGGAGTATAGTTTAAAAATGTTCTGTTGTTAAGAGACAACAATATCGGTAGTATGTTAAGTAAAATTTGCCAGACTCTTGGTGTTGGCCCAGTCAGTCATGCACCCTGTCATGCATCAATTTCATTCCGAATGATACGCAACGGCTTTAATTGTACACCTTTTCGTATTGTGTCTGACGTGAATGTCTTATGAAATACCAGTCGAATAGCAATAAGAATCTAATTAGGATAGCAGGTGCTCTGGGTTAGGTGTTTTCTAGTAAAGACTAAATTTAGATCCAATTTAAATAAACTCTGCAAGCAGAGATCGAAAAGAGCAGCTGCAAAGCTATCAGACACATTCACACAACTTCCATCAAACCCCACAACACAAGCTCCATGAAATCCCATCCTCTCCTCAGC
>JAAXYW010002247.1:0-16318 GCA_036851895.1 Orthonychiurus folsomi
AACATTTTTTAAAGGAGAAGGACACCGTAAGTCAAGTCGACATATTTCAAGACTAGACATTAGACACAAGAATTAAAGTAAATAAGTAAATTAATTTGTACAGTTCCTTGTGCATTTGTTCCAATACCGGATCCAACGGCGACTGAACCGGCCCCAACCGAAGCATCAACTCGTCCAACCACACCACGCAGACCACGACCATCTGGTGCAGCATCCAATTTCCAGAATTCTTTGCCGATGATGGCCCTGCTGTCGTTTTTCGCAATTTTTGCGTAGCAATCCGCTTGCACTAAAATGTGTTTTTGATTATGAATATTCATTTTGATTATTATTAAAGTCTATTACTACAAATACAAACCGAGTCTTATTTAACAGCTAATTAATTTAATAGGCTTTTCATATGCAATTCGGTTTTAGTATTGTCAATGGATTTCGCTTTTACACGTGAAATGACTACCAATTGCTATCTCAAATTAAATTTTCAATTTAAAGTTCATCGAACACTAAATATTTAAGTGCAATACACATGTGCCACATACCAAAAGTCAATTTTGAGTGCCAGGTCAGAAACTGTACTGCTCAAGTTGAATTGTGCAGTGTGCTACATGGGCTACGCATAGTGCACACAGTCAGCCAATTGCTGTTTTAGAGTTTTGTTGGAATTTTGTACTATTCGATGCACTTTAAACTAAACACCTAGTCCAAACCCTCAAATATGAAAATCCAGTCCACTTCTCACTGATAAGTAGACAATAATTGACACACATGGACGACATATCAGAGCCGAACCTTGGTCCACTATTTTTATGCATGCATGTCCTTTGTCCTTCCATGATTGAGTCATTCATTCTTCCAGTGCATACTTTATGGGCTAAATCGGTCGGGTTTTCTATTCGAAACATGTGGATTTTGTCAAATTGAGTGTCATCGCAAAAATTGTGAATTTAATTAGATTACTTCAAAGGTCAAATTTATTTGTGTAAAATGAAATATTACAACAGACAGTACAGTATAATAGCGCGAGCGCCATTAGTCAGCTTGTTGTACAAAGTGTATTCCAAATTCCAAAAAGCACAGCGCGGCGCTAACAGACATAAATTCCTTGTGCACATGCACTGATAAGACATGTCGATTATGTGACCATTCGCTAAACCTTTAAAAAACTAGAAATCCAAATGCAAAATAAAATCAGAAAACCTCTTATTACAGAAAACCGTAAAGGTCAGTTAGGACACATGATAATAATATTTTGCAGTTTTTATCCGTTCTGCACTTGCTAATAGTGGGGATTCTTCATCGTCCTCGTCGATTTCCGGGTCCTCCCTCGGAGGAAGCGGTGTTTTGTAACAAAGAAACAATGCAAACGCCACCACCTAATATTTTAAAAATAAAAGTTGTACAATTTTCAACTACAAATAGTTGGGCTGTAGTCAGTGCACTTACAAGGGCTGCACTTATAATTAAAACAAATAGGGATGCATTGCGGAATCCCACGTGACTGTAAAGAAACTTTGCGGCACTTGGGCCTAGAAATCCTCCAATAGCCACCGATGACACAAAAATGGATGCAATCAGTCCAGCTGTACCTCCATCTTCGGGGAATCCTCGATTTCTATTTAAGAAATAGTAAAATCGATTAATTTACTTGTATACACGAAAATATTATGAAGAAAATAAGTAATTTCCTAATTAATTACTTGGCTTCATCCAAACTCAGCACGAATGCCGCAACATTGATGGCACCCAATCCCAAACCGGTGAGCACCAGTGAGGCCACACTCCACGCAGTGTCTCTAGCCATTTGCATACAAAAAATTGAATTAATTACTCATTAAACGTTTATATAGATAATTAGAGAATCGTCTAATACAACATCACTCACGGTTGAGTATTCAGAATGTAAGGAATTGGCCCAATTGGTAAAATACTGATTAACATTATGATTGTTCCAAGGAGTGCGACATATTCCGGCCGCTTCACATGACCCACGAGCGCGCCCCAAACAATGGAAAACACACTGCTGGCTGAAGCAAAAATGAAGAAAATTTTTCCAATTGATGAAGTTTCGACTGTAGACGTCTTGAACTGCAAAACGAAGGTTGGTTACGCATAAAAGACGGCAAATTGCTAACAAGTTTTCGCCAAGTTACCTCTAGTAAATGCGGCTGAAGGATTGATCCCACAAATCCAGACACCAGGGCTGCCGCAATCACGCCAATTGCGTACATTAAAACCGCGGGAATTTTCATCAACGAAATGTACCCGCGGATCCCACGTTTAGATGCCAAGTCACCATCCCCTCCTGAAAATAGTGACTTGACGCTCGTCAAAGCTTTGATTATTCTTTGCAATTTTCCTAATTTTGTTTTGGTGGTAGGTGCGGGAGCGGGTGGTGTTGATTTCGACGAAGGCGCTAGGTCTGTGTGCCCTGGCTTTCCAGCCGGGGTTAATTTCAAAGTAGAAAATATTCGGTTCATAATTCCAGTTTTTGGTGCGGTCGGCTTTTGGTAAACATGGGTTTTGTCAATGGAAGAGTCAGTAGTGGAAGGTGCTTTTTCACTTTTGAGTTTTCCTGCGTCTGGTTTTGGTCCCGATTTTGTTTTGTCGTCGTTATTAATGGAAGATTCGTTTTCAGGTTTTTCTTCGTCCAATTTGGCTGCGCTATCGTCAATAACTGCCGATTTTGGTAGCATGCGGTACGTAAAATAAGCAAGGGCGTAATGTGTCATTCCCAGAGCTATGAATGGTAGAGTCGTTCCCGCAATCTGCAACATTCAAATTAATGTATTCATTTAGCTAACTCACATACTCGTTAAACCATTATTGTATATATTTTTAATATTAGCACGTGCCTGGAACATTATATTTCCAACAGATGGACCTACTGCTTTACCAACTACATTCAGCGTTGAGATAATGGCCTGAAAATAAATTTAATTTATTAAGTAATTTCCACTAGTTGGAATTTAAAACCTTACAAACGCCAGAGCCACAGTCCGCGGGAATTCCATCGTCAAAAGTGTGTAAATCGCAATGAACGTGGCGGAGGTCCCAATTCCAACAATGGTCCGGGATATAAAGGCTAGGATATTTTTGAGTGTTGATTCCTGGATTTTCTTCACCATTCTATTCCCGAGGAAATTATTAACCACTAATGCCCTCACATATTTAAACATAATATACATTTAAATCCGCACAAAACTTACCCGAATATAGCTGTACTGGAAGCACCCGTACATATTCCGGCCAGGAAGGTATTTTTCGGCCCCAAGAAGTGAATCTATTAAAAATTACAAATACTTGTTTGCCAATTCTTGAAATAATTACACGACTATTCAACAGACTATTCAAGTTCAATTCTAAACCTCACCGCCATTCCAATTCCTGGAGACACTAGTAATTGTGCAATGTCAAATCCCCCTATGAATAGCCCAGAAGGAGCCTCCGTTCCATTTTTGAGTGTTGCCTGGATGAAAATTGTGGAAATACGTAAAATGTATGAATAAATTGACAAACTAATGAGTTTTCTCCTTACATTGCTCCCTTGCACTTCATCTCCAGTGCTGAACTCCTCATCTAACTCATCTTCACTTAATCCGAGCATGCGATGGATCCAAAATGGAAAAATCAAACCCCCATGATTAATGTCAAGGTGAATTACGACTGTTCCACTGTCATTGGTATTGTTGTGCAATTCGGGATCAGGTGGATCACTGTGTTTTGGATGATGATGATGATGGTGGTGATGGTGTCGGTGTGTTGTGTGATTTGAAATTGGCTCCGGAATTGCCACCCAATTCGGGTCATAGGTCGGTGCTTGCATGGAATCGATGAGCCCCGCCACTAAATTGACAGTTCCGAGTGCAAATAATAATCGCCATTGATGAGCCGTAAAACTTTTGTGTACAAATCGTCTGATGGTTTTCAAAGTTGGTAATCTCAAACCCCTTCCACGTCCACTCGAACTTAAATATGTGGGTTTCGCCATTCAGCAAACTTTTTAATTAGTTCAATTTTTAGTACTGCATTTTTTAAAACTCAACTCGTAGTCTTATATTCTTTCTTAAAATCCTTTCGTATGACTTGTATTACATTAACGTCATGAATATGTATTAGATTATAAACTATACGAACACACGTGGGAAACTGAACTAAATGAGTATAATTTACGAGTTTTTGCTGATCCACGATATGACCCCGGGTCTGCGTCCGCACGGCAAGGCACGGCGGAACCGGTTTTGTCATTTTGCGTACACTTGTGCGTCCAACTATACAGGAGCAAGCAGTTTAGTTATGCAATCCTAATATGTACATTATGAAATAGGACCAAATTCAAACGGATGAGCATATTCGACCCTTCAACCCACATATGTATTTTAGATTTGTATCATTTTATTTAAAAATATACCAGGATGCAATAACTAATTTGAACGTTTACAATATAATATACACAATCTGCGAATTCAATTAAATGAATTCCAGCAAAATCCCAGTTAATTTAAACGGAATTTTAAGCTATAACCCTAAAACCTGCATAGTCACTCTCCAAACTTAATCGCTGGACATTTAGTAAAAAACTACTAATTCCGCATGCCACAAATCAAATGGACAGTGAACTTTAACGGGCAATGTAGCACTTTTCTCACTTGAACTCCGAATGTCAACCATCCAGCCGCATGGAAAACACCTTTGTTCTAAAATCCTCATTCCTTTCCTTTAACCGAACTCCTTTTCCAAAATATTCATTGCTATTACTCCGATTACTACTACCAGTGAATGCGACATATTAGTGGTTGACTAAAACATAAATTGCTGTAATTCGACCTAATTAAATTGACAGCACCGCATTATAAATAAAGAAAAATATAATATAAGTTAAGGTTATAACAATTTAGTTTTGTTTAAAGTTTTTCTTTAGGTTATGCGTATCTCCGATTTTAATAAAGGCCACTTTACGCAGTATATCGTCTAACTCTGTCCACACCGTCTTGCAATTCTGCCACATCTCATACTCAGCTTTCAAGTCCTGTAACTGTTTCTTCTTCCTCACTGCTTTCTTAAGGACACACAATGCCCGATTCCGAATCCGGATTTCATACCTTTTTTCTTCAGCGAGGCTCACCTGCTGCTCGTCAAAGAATTCAAATTTGTCCAATCTTTTCTTAACATTGCGTTGGCTACGCCTATCCTTGCTTGGTGCTGTCGACGGCTGCGACCACGCTAGTTTTCTTGGCAGAGTTGGATTAGAATGAGGTAAATCCGTGTCGGTTTCATTCTAAATTGCAAACAATCAAAATTTTCAAATAAATCCATTTTAGTTTAGCAATTTATATGTGTGTAGCAAATTTTTCTTGCAGAAATTGTATAAGAAGTATATCGTTACTTACTTTTGAATTTAAGCTATCTCTCTTTTCAGTATTGCCCGGTGAACATGACACTTTCGGCACTAAAGCTGGCACGGGATTTTCTGGTTTGTCGACATCGTCGAGGCCTGGGAGTTTAGATTAATATCACTTATTATTATAACAATGCCCGTAATAATAAAATGCGCACGCTGCATTATTCATTTCAATATACGAAAACAAATCCTACCGGACCTCCTTTTAACAGGAGCTTAATACAGGCCGATTTCGGAAACTATTGGTTCGTTTTTATATTTAGAGGAATTAAAATTTTCTCAATTGTTTTCTTACCTTTACATTGTTGAGAATTAGCGGATTCTATTGAGGTGGTAGAAAACTGGGCCGGCATCCCCACAAACTCATTTGTTCTGAAGCGAGCAGGCGCAACCCGTTTTCTTTTACTAATTCGTCCACTGAAAGGCTGATTTCCGCTTTGTGGTGACGCCATTTTAACTTGAATGCCCTTCAACAACAAATTTGGCGCAAAATCACGTAACAGTAACGCCTCCAGACTCCAGACGTCAACCTAATTTTCTGACAAGTTGAAGAAGAAAAAGTGCTAGCTAAAATATTTCAGTCAACTCTCCTAATTCAAACTAGCAAGCAATGCTGTTGCGGGCAAACAAACTAAGGATGTAATTTACCAACAGAACTTAAGGCGGGAGATTGTGGCAAGTACACTACGACTTACAGCACAAGCTAACGCGTAAAATTATTTTCGTTGCTTCGTTCCTTTTTTTACTTTCTTTGCATACATGGGTATTGGCACCATGCAAATTCTTGCCTCAGCGATCCGGTTTGCCGTAGTAAGCCGATCATGGCATCTCCAGCAGGAATTTCCATATGCATTCAAATACGGCTAGACTAACTACAATTAAATTTACAACTGCATTATTTTCTGGGTTGAAGGACAATACAACATAGAAATTGCATTTTTGTTAGTCGAGCACACAACGCCGTGCAAGCCAATGTATTTTTATAGTCTTACGGTAAGTTAACGAGCTAGTTTAGGATTTTGTAAATGACACTGTACAAGCATAAAGTACGTAATGTGGTGTAACACAAACCGAAAAGGGATGGAAATACGCATTACTTCTTACTTCACAGATTGGACGATTCAAAACACAAATAATAATGTCGAAATAATTGCATGTTCGTATGCAAGTAAGAGTGACTAATAATTAATCTACATTTCACAACCAACAGGAAAACCCCCCGTCGAGCTCCGTCGTCGTCGTCAACAAAAGTTGACATTTTAATTTTAAGTCTCCCAGAATAATGATACACTACTTTTAAATGTGACCTCAACGCAACGCCTTCACGGCATTCGCATGCGAAGAAGCCGGTCATTAACAAATCACAGTGTGGCGTAATACACAAATCAACAAGAGCTAATTTGGTCCAAAAACAATGGAACCCACACGCAGAAAGATCTTGAAGAGGAATCCAACCGCGTCCAAATCCCCTGCGTGCCCATACGTACGTACAATAACATACGTAACAATAGGAAATTGTTGCATGGCACTTGATCATTACTATTTTGTGTTCCATTGCATTACATTCCCATTACATAATCCAACCTGTGAAATAATAACGGAGGTAGTTAATTCCGCGGGCCATTCAATTCCTTTGCTTAATTGACCCCACTTCTTCCTCACTTTCTCACAAGGCCGCGTGCGATCGGCCGACCCCCCGGAGTGGAAAATTACTTCATTGTTGCCGGTCGTCAATTTGTTTCACTTTGTACTTGTACATGGGAAATCAATGCCAAAAAAAACACCATCATTTTTGTTTGAAGAATGAAGGTGAAATTTTGCTTCAAGTACTACTAATTTGGATGCAGGTCAAGCCAAGGGATGCGACGACTGCGACTGCGCACTGTGAATCCCAGGGTCAAATCAACTGCATTCTTTCCTTCTTGAGCCTTGACCTTACTCAAAGTCAAAAACTTCCACTGAATTGAATTGTTAGTTGTGATCCAAGAAGCAGAACCAAAATAATTGCTGCATTTTTCTCAAGGAATTTCACACGGCGATTTCGTGCTGTCGTGCATGCCGACCGTGTGCCGTGCGTTCAGGTGCAAAAAATGAATGATGATGGGAATAAAATAGGTTGAGGGCAGATCAGATCGTCACAAATACAATTTCTGTTTTTTTACATTAAAATGTGAGAATTCGTTAAATTTGGGTCTTACACAGATCTTGCTTGCAACGCAGATCTGTACAAGTGTCATTTGTACGACACGGGTAAAACATGCTACGATGAGAATGAGAGGATAGACGACCTCAAAAGATAGACGAAAAGATGGAAGATTAGTAGCTATACATACAAGCAGTACATGTACTTTAGTTGTAATGTCTTACTTTACTTTCAGGCTCTTTTCGCAATTTGACGCAGTGAAAACAAAATTTTAACCTCCTTTAAGTTGCCGTAAATGCCCATAAATATTTAATCCGATGTCTATTTGACCTGGACTGGGTGCAGCAAAGTTATTTTTGCGAAGGGTTGTTAATAATTGTAAATTGCTCAATATGCATGCATAATACTGCCTATGCACCCAAACTTAAAAAAAACAACAGAACACTTTCTTCAGTTTCCCGACATTAATTTGTGATATTTATTTAAATATTTGGCTGTATCATTTCCATTAACACGTACGTCATGCTGAACTAAAATTCCTATATTCCTTATCAAAAATACACAAAGTAATGGTAGAAAAGTCGAAGTAGTAAGGATTTCATTCGTTGATTTCAATCTACAGTTCCTAAACACAGTAAACTAGGTTACACCCATTTGTGAAGTTTCAACATGCAAATTGTGCTTTAAAAGGATAAGTGCAAACCAAACGTATACGTCATAAAATCTTCAATCCATTAACTCTAATTACAATTACGACGAGGATGAAATTGCATTACACAAGGATATTCCACTGGCAGAAAATGTTTGAAGCTTTGCACCGCGCCGCCCCATGTCGACGCGACGTGGAAGTCACGCGCTTATATCCGAACATTTGGATTCCTGGACCTCACGTAGTTCTGAAGCTCATCCGAATCCTCACAAACAAATGGTTTCAAATGATTGTGAAGTTTCAACATGCAAATTGTGCTTTAAAAGGATAAGTGCAAACCAAACGTATACGTCATAAAATCTTCAATCCATTAACTCTAATTACAATTACGACGAGAATGAAATTGCATTACACAAGGATATTCCACTGGCAGAAAATGTTTGAAGCTTTGCACCGCGCCGTCCCATGTCGACGCGACACGTGGAAGTCACGCGCTTATATTCGAACATTTGGATTCCTGGACCTCACGTAGTTCTGAAGCTCATCCGAATCCTCACAAACAAATGGTTTCAAATGATGACAGGCGACATCGTGCCACTTGAGTCCATCGTTGTAGAAATTATTCAAAATGCTAAGACAGGCCTCGTCATTTCCTTGACTGATTTCTCGATTGTCGGGTTGAGCTCGGCCACCACCACCAGTATGGGACCAATCACCATTTCCACGGTTGCTGGTTGGTCCGATTTTGGCACCACTTCCGGACCAAAACCATCCGTTGATCAGATTTGGTTGCTGGTCTGGAATATACAGATAAGAATTTTTAGGCGGCTATTTTTACTTTTTTTTAGATTGCTTCAACTTTTTTTCATAAAACATAATTGTTATAAGTAACCTTACCCCGCCAATTATTATAAGAATTTAAAAAATAAAATTTCCAAATGACATTAAACTGAAGTAGCAAATTATTATTTTAAACTTCCAAAAAAAAACTGTTTTCAAAAAACTGAAATTTTAAGCTGTGGATTGCTTTGTATTGTACCTCGCCTGTTGCACCCTTGGAAATTACACTTCCGGCCGGAAGTCCAAATGTAGCGGACACGGCCTCGAGCAATTCGGTTCTTGATGAAATCATTTTCAGCTGGAGTTTCAATGCTGACGGCATCCATACAATGACGACGGCAAATGTTTCGAGCATCCAACCAATCCACTTCCAAACCTCGCGTCGCTCCGTGCTCCCATGAGAAGAAATAGTTGTGGGTCACACCGCGGGGATCCCTCCAAGATGCATGCCGCACTCCTGTTTAGTAAACAAGAACAAGCACTGCCAATTAGCTCATTAATTATTCCCAATACATATGAGCATGAAATAAATAAACTTATGAAATTGACCCCAATCAAATCCTTGCCAAGTGCGAAGATTGAAGTTTTATTTATTTGTATGGTTATGTGCATTACTCAATCCAACGCTAGCGGCGCGGCGGCGTGGCCTGGGTGCTCTCATTATTGCTCATTATGGAAATGATTGTGTAATTTATTTACTTACACAAATAATAACTGGTCATTTCCAGATCCTGTCATTGCCAACGGTGTAATTTACTCAACAATCCAGCTTTAACCGGAGAATGGAGGCCTTAATTCCGCAATTAAAGGTTGTGACCACGTGCTCTGCTCTGTTTTTGATGCATGAGTAGAATGCATATAAAATACGTGTACAATTGCTTCAATGTATACAGGATACTTGCCAATACAAGTATTGAAAATATCCAAATCCAAATTGAAGACTTTTCTTGTAAATTGCAATAAAATTTAAAGATGTTCGTCAAAACAAAGCACCCAAGTCAATTCAGTTCCTGGATCCCAAACCAGGAAGACCTGGCGTGGATACTCCACGTGGTTGTGTACCCAATAAACTCCACAAACCAGAAATCCGTACACTACCTCAAGCTATGTAATTGCCCTTAAGTAAGGTAAAGGCCTCCTGCCAAAAATCAAACATGAGAATGCCGTAATTGTGCTAAATAAATTCCCCGTCAAGTTTTATTAAGAAGTCAATTTTAGATGTCATTCCATTGTGCGAGGAAAAAGGGAAAGCGTCAATTCCAAACCATCTTCCTCCCCGGCAGGATAACTGCATAAATTACCTTTTAATTATTACCTAATCATGTTATTTACTCGTGGGAAAATCAGCACCCAGCCCAGCGTTACATTAGCACATTGTTTGCACTTTCCTGCGTCGCATCGTCGTCACGCGTTAAAAATAAATTGCAGAAATTCCGTACAGATAAATTCCCTTCCGTCAATAAATGGAAAAGGAAACTACACCTGTCGTCGTCGTGGGCCATCATCACTCAACGTCGTCCGTATAAATTATCCCATAATACATGACGGCCAATTTTTTATATTTACTCTGGCCAAATACAACTTAAAGGACAATGGGCTCATGTGTGAAGATGATGAATGGGGAAACTTTCTCGTTTTTAAATCTCCTTCCATCATTCAGTGCCGTATTGACAAATCTATTTATAGAAATCGAATTACAAAATCTCCTCCACGAAGACTTTCCCTTCAGAGTCGTGCGTACGTACGTTTTAAGTCGCCGTAATGATTATGATGACTGACTGCTATTATGGAAGGAATTTGGTGCTGTTAATTGAGACGTGATTCCCAAATAAGGGATCAAAGGGAAGATTTGTCAAACCCGCGCAGGCGCAGATTGCCGTCGCAGTTTAGTCAGGGAAGGGAATGCCAGTGACAATGAAAATGATTGAATTGGATCAAATAACAAATTATGTAACTGATGAATTGAATCAATGATTCACTTACTGTTTACACAGGAACGGACATCGGGGAGGGCCAATTGTCGCTGACCGCTGACTACGGTGAGCAATGTACACAGGAGATACGTAAGTACCCTCATGGTTCCTTAGGCCTAAAATGATAGGTTACTTCAATTAAAAACAGCATTCCGGAATTGTGTAAAAATGTAACAAATAGAATATATTTAAACAGTAAAACTCTATAAAGGAAAGCAAGCTCTCAACAACTTGTATATATAAATTATATAAATACATTTAAAACAAATCCATTCTAGGCCGCAATCAATGGAATAATTTTACTACCTGGAATTCAATTGGATGTCCAATCCAATCCACAGAAAACTACTAAAATCCCCGGACCAAAAACTGACTTCGGATCCCACTCACACAAAAATCTTTTCACTTTCTTCCAGAAGTTGGAGTTGAGTGTGGAGACAACTGTTTTGGCTGAGGATGAGTGGAGGACTGTCAAGTCTTAAGTTGGTCACTCCTTGTTTTTATTTTGCCATCTCCGCCCTTCCGAGACGCCAAACCATTATTGCAAGGCAATGGCATGCCGTGCTGTGCCGAAGAGCCGACGACGACGACGACGCCGACCGCGACCACCGCGCGCCGACCACTGCAACCGTGCATCTTGCATGCAACACGTAACGTACGTGCATCGTAACGTGTATATTTTGGCACTCGCTCCTGTATTGCATTCCTCAATTGCATTACATTAGGTTGATTTATTAATATGCTTTCCATTCCTATTAACTACTGGGAAGGGAAAAAGGCTTCTAGCATTACATTCACCGTACGTACAGTGTTAGTTGTTAAGGACCATTTGCCATTTGTACGTATTTTTAAAGATAAGTTTATCCGGAATTGGTTTTTCATGTCTGCGTACTGCGTACGTGATACAATATCCCGTTGCATGTTGCATTGCTTGTTTCGAGCACTTCAAGTTGGTGCTGACAATTCAGCAACAACTTAATTAAATGCTACAACTAGTGGCTAAATAGGTCATAATTAGGTTAGTAACTATTTACATGGAAAAATGGCAGGTGAATAGCAGAATGTAGTACACTATTAGCAAATATTGTATTGGAGATATTAAGATATAGGTCATAATTAGGTTAGTAACTATTTACATGGAAAAATGGCAGGTGAATAGCAGAATGTAGTACACTATTAGCAAATATTGTATTGGAGATATTAAGAAGCATAAGCATGTGTCAAACTATTCCTATGTATGTTTTAACTAGTTTAAGTATTAAAAATATTCATTTTCAACCAATGACACATAAGCAAAGCGCATAGGTAATACGCGACATGAAATTGACGATCCTTTTCCATTTATGGATAATCTAACCATTTATCACCTTGCAAAAAACCCATCCACATTAAATTCAAGTTAGGATTTTCCCAGCCTAGGCCTAGGCCTGTAAATCCATTAGTGATTTCCTTCACTTAACCACAAAAGCACCTGAAGAGAAATTAAATTGACTTGAATGTTGGATTATGTTGTTTGCACTCGCATTAAGCCGCAAGGTTAAATGCCAATCCTGCCTACCTGTAAACCCGCTCCGTCATAATTCCCACCCAGCATTAAACGGCACCTTCCCTCAACAATTTGGTGCAATTAGCCTCGGCAGAATGACTTTGATGTGAAGAAATCAAATACGACGACGACGGAGGACTTGGAGCCAACACAAATCCGGAGGACAAAAGACGTGTGACCACAATTGGGATGGATTTGGGAGTGAAGGTGCGGAGAGCAATCAAGAAGAATGGGGAATCAAATGGAGGGACAGGTGGATGGCGTAATCCTTGTGTAATCAATTGCTTAATCTTCTCCATTCGTTTGCTTTGAAGCCATTCCCCATCCACCACAATACCATTTAATTCATCTCTGTGCTATGTGTGCAGTTACCAACCACTCTCTCCCGAATAGTTTTGTGCCAACATCACAAGGGAACTGTTTGACATGTGTATTACAGCAGAATCCTAAATTTTAAAATCTATTACATACATATTTTTTATAAATGTCAGGCTAGTTACAAAACCACAGGGGAATACTCAACTTTAACTTCAGTAAATAATTTTGTAGGAATTTTTAATTTAAAAGGTATGGAATGAAAGTTGCCCATAACATTCCCTTGTGATGACACTGGATTTGCAAAAAGTGTCATTGCTATTTGCGAAAAGTTTGTACGTTCTGTGGACATGAATAGCGTCGGTCGAGAGTTGACTGAAATGGGCCAAGTGCTCCTGCTCCCTCTGGGCCTGTGCAAATCAAGTGGATGACTGACACAGGTACAATGCATGCCATGGCTTGATTTTCGCATGTAAATAGCGAGCGAATCTCGCCTTCTGCACATGCACAACACACGTCAACGCGACAACCCAGCCGCGATGAGTGACAATGATAAACATAGCAAATGTCAAGAATTGAACAACAAAGGGATTTCTTCGAAGCAAATTTTATTTCGCTTTGCACGAATGTTGTAGTTGCACTGTGCGTACGATATCGTCGTAGTCTTACGCTACGCTCATCCGAATCTGGTGGATTCTTATTGTAAATACCAATGCTTACAATGTACTTTTTCTCAAACCTCGATCTTTACTTGTCTTCCAAATCACAGCCAAAAGGAGCCCAGAAGATTAGGAGAGGAAATCATGTTCCAACTTTGCAAAGCTGCCTCCCGTGTCCTGGAAATTAAAATTAAGAATTGAATTAGTGTGAATCCATAATAATAATAAAACAATAAATTATTTTCCAAAATAGCACGATAGCAAAACTGTTAGTTTCCACCTCTTTCGGTGCCCTCCTCCTCAGGAATTGGAATTTGGAAGATTCCAGTGGAATCCTTTGAACCAGCATGGCAGCCAAATTGACCATATACATTTCCTCCCTCTCCCTCTGCATGTCTTGGTTGTATCTCGTACTCAGATCCTGATTCCAAATCCAGGAGCAGTTTTCCCTCGTCCGATCCAATTGGGATAACATTCTCCGAGAATTATTAGATACGCTGGGTGTGGGTGCCGTAGTTGTGCTCCCGGATCCATCCCCACTGTCATCCGAGTCCGTGGAACTGGACTCTTCGACTTGGGTCGGCGGTGTGACTGACGAGGGCAGCGTTCTCATAAATATGGAATATTTGGATCCNTTGGGATAACATTCTCCGAGAATTATTAGATACGCTGGGTGTGGGTGCCGTTGTTGTGCTCCCGGATCCATCCCCACTGTCATCCGAGTCCGTGGAACTGGACTCTTCGACTTGGGTCGGCGGTGTGACTGACGAGGGCAGCGTTCTCATAAATATGGAATATTTGGATCCCGTGGCAGGTTTTGAGGTCAAATCCCTAGGAGAAGATGACTGTTTCATCGCAGGTGGAGGTCGTAGTTGAATTCTGCCGCCAGAATTGACGCTGTCTGAAGGCGGTCGTGGAATCATATCCAAAACTGCACCAACTGCACTTTCCTGGACAATTAAATCCCGGAATTCAAGTAAAGTGAGCCAAGGCTCCTCCAATTCATTGTAAGCCACGTGCTCTTTCTGTTGGCAATCCCTGAAATACAGAACAGTAATTCTATTTTTTTGAAGGTTTCGATATTCCTGGCACTTTACAAAAAATGTCACCTGGATTTGAAGATTAGGCGAATATTTGTAGCAAATGGCGTCGCAGCAAGGCATTTTCCGGAATGGCAATGGGCTGGGATTGTTAGTATTTTCGGCAGCGGAAGCGGGAACGGCATTTCCCTTTGGATCCATGGCCCCCGCCAGGGTAGGAGGTGAATCCCTCCGGTTTCTTATTTCTCTGTTCCCAATTCCAGTCATCAAGTTTCGGTAATGATCTCTCGGGTCATTATTGCGGGCTAGTCGGGCGTGTGTCAATTTATCTTCAACTTTAGGAATAGACAGCAAAGTCAAAGTTTGAGGATCCGGGTGAAAACGGCATGTCTCCAGCGCTTTTCCTGGGAAATATACATCGCAGACTCCACATTGGAAAAAGTGAACAGTTCCCCAAAGGCTAACCAATATCTCTAAATTAGAAACTGGCTGGCCAAAATTTTAAATCGTATGACTTTTTTTATTCTAACTTACCGCCAATAAACCCGACGCCAACTCCGCAAATCCCGTTTCAATTCCCGTAAATGATTTCGGAGACTCCAATTTCCATCCGGAATATGAACAGCGTAAAATCGTCCACGAGAATCCAGCCTTGTAGTGACACATCGGATTTTAGCGGCAATCGAATTGGTGAGCAGTTGCCCACAGATTTCACATCGAAAACAACGTCTCCGTTGAAGCCGAGGGGTCCGGGCTCATAAAATCCAAATCCTTGGCTTCAGGTGAATTCAATGCCAGAATGTGCTGAGCGAAAAGTCTGGAAGTGATCCGATCAGTTCGATCCAATTTGACGATTCGGTTCTCGAGGTCAACATTTCGAAAATATCCCGCCAATTTCTTTATGAGCCCTCCACTTAAGCAACTCAAATTTGGTGAATTTCCAATGATTTGCTCGACATTCTCATGCATGTAGTCGAGGCACTGGGACACAAGGACTGGCATCTCCAGAAAATCCGCGGAGACGGCGATTCCGACAGTATTTTTCGGATCTAAAAACATTTAGCAATTAGAAACCTTTCCTAAAAATTAATTGTTTTAATTGTTTGCTGAAATGACACAACACCTAATTGAACGATTGCCTCTCCGCCGGAGCTAATCTCCAGTGACCCTTGACCTTGAGCCCGAATCCATCTGATCAACCAATTAAATACGTTCAGGTCACAATGAACGGATATGTCTAAGTCTCTGAGGCGTTGACCTTTGACAGCCACGTGGGTAAAGTACCCCATTTCCTTCGTAAGGACGGACTGCTGGAAGTGGAAATCCTCCCGAATCCCATGCGATTCATCGCAAACGTGGATAATGATTTCGCAATCATCCAAAATATCACCATTTTTATTTTTATCTCGGCTTTTGTCATCCGGTGAAACAGATGATCTTAATTTCAGAGCAATCCCATGGGAAAGTGGAAATCCCGACGCAGTTAATTGCATCGTCGTCCTCGCTGAATAATTTTTTGTCTGATTCAATCCGAGAGCAGACACCAAATAAGGGATGATGGAATCGAGGAGTCCCTGGGCTGCGACGGAATTGAGGGTCAGAATTAGGTCATTTGTAGCAGTGTGTTGTCGTTGACTGCATTTCCATTTAATGAGAAAACTTTGAAAATCGAATGGACAAATAATAGAGTTGGAATTGGAAGGTGTGGATGACGTCACTCGCACTGCTAACTGTGCCCGGAAGGAATTGAGTAGG
>JAAXYW010002248.1:0-16314 GCA_036851895.1 Orthonychiurus folsomi
ATACTACAATGCATTGTAGCTGATATGTTCTACTGTTTTGTAGATTTCAGAGGCAGTGGCGACTAATAACTATAATTTACATGGCGAAACTATTTCTACATATATCACAATAGCCGAATGCGGTGTTCACACAGGAGGATAAAAAGTGACAATTGACTCAGCAGCATGAAAAATCCGGCGGGGTCAGCACACTGCGTCAGAGGAATTGTGAAATGTCACGGCAGGTCGTAAACATTTCTTTTCTGAACTTGAGTCTACGTTTGTAAGGTTAAGGCAAGAGGTTAAGATAAAATTTTAGGTCAACTTGTGACCTAGCTTAAGCAAATCCTGCTCCTGAAGATTTTAAGACATTGATATCCAAAATCGGTCCAGTGGTTTTGGAGATGGAAGACACGTCACGTACAATCACAATCACTCAATTTTAATGTGTGTAAATTTTAAAACACACTTTCAATCAAATTATTTAAAAATCCAAATTTAAATAAAGGGATAAAAGTTTGCACTTTTCAATATTTGGTGCTCAATATACTAATTAAACATTCTGCAGCTTAAGCTTCCAAGCGGCGTGCCTGCCGTGGTTTTAAACTCAATGGTTCATGAATATTGATGCAATGCGGGAAGGTTTCTCAATTGTAAGAATGCCAGCTTACTTTAAGTATGGGGATTCACCCCAGGACCAATGGAGTGGCTTGGGAGCTCAGTGGTTTAGTGACAATGAGCTCGCGCGCATTGCACTAGCAGATATCGCCACAGTTTGGCGGAGACTGCAGCGCGTCCCCGGATAGCTACCTAGGGTAGATTTAAAGAGGTCAAGCCCAAAATTTTTGGTCGTTTGACCTTGGGCACAAGTTCGATACCAACCAGGTGGAAACTTTTTTTAGACATCTTTTGCAATGAAGAAGCTCTGTAGTACTTCTTTGGTTGTAAATTTCTCTTGGACAGTTTAGTTTGTCAAGTAAGTAGTCGGAAGTAAATTGATTTAGCCTTTTTCACTAGAACTACAGTAATGATGTGTAATTGTTCTGTGCAAATGAAAGCAACAACATTCATGCTTGACTACAATTAAGCCGATTTCGTAATAATTGTTATTTTTTGTGTGTTATTTTGAAATCCGCGTGAATTTTAAATGAAATTTCGACACATATTTGTCATGTGTGGTTTTGAGCGTTTGTCAAAGTCTGATGGGAGGATGCGGGTTAGAATTGTGTGTTATTTTGAAATCCGCGTGAATTTTAAATGAAATTTCGACACATATTTGTCATGTGTGGTTTTGAGCGTTTGTCAAAGTCTGATGGGAGGATGCGGGTTAAAATGCGATAAGGTATGATTTGGACATTTGTCTATTAATTCTTGTTTATTGCCAAGTTATTACATATTTGTATATCATTTCACTCGTGCTGAAATAATTTCAACATTAATTTATAACTGCCAAGAACGAGTTGTCCGCGTGTAGCCTGGGAATTGTGAACAATTTGGAGGGAATTGAGTCAGATTCAAAATCCTATAACTAATCAAGTAAGACGAGACCCATTTATTTTTTGCCATTAGTTCAATTCCATCAAATTCTTGTGATAATGGACGTACAAGCATTCGACTTTAGTATTCGTATGATACAATTTATATTTGCATGCAAACAAAGTTGAGTTCTTGAAGTGTTTTGACTTTAAATAAAATCAAATTTAAACTTTTGGAGATGAGACTCGAAGGAATTTTCTATTTTTGTCTTTTATATATCACATGATGGAGGCAGATAATCCCACTTGCTTAGCAAGCAGCATATATGTACGCTAACGATTAGTTAGATTAGACTATAGTCGGTTAGACGAAACGGCTAACGACAGGAACATTTAAACAACTTCAAATTTATTGTACTTTTATGGTTCCGTTTTCCGTATATTCACATCCGAAAATAAAAGCTGTAGCAAACACTGCATTTTTGGATTTACTTCATCGAATAGCAAGTATATATTTAGTGCTTGAGACTAAAACATACTACAAAACTGTTAATCATTTGAATGCATGTTGTTTAGTTCAAGTCAAGTGCATTAAATTAGATTTGATTATAACACATTATGGATTTAATCCAAATTAATTATTACATATATACGTGTCTTCCTCTAAGCAATTTGATACTTTTTATGGCCTTCCTTTTCCATTGCTAATTTTCTTATATTTCCCTTTTGACCCTAACACTCTTTTTCTATTAAAAGGAATCACAGTTCTCATTAAACTGTTAATACCCACCCTTACAACATTGAAATGATACATTAGAAAAAGGGTTAGTTGTAGAATTCGGTAGCAAATCAAATCCCGCCCATCCATCAGTTTATATAAATTCTCCCCCGTAAACTCCGGCAGGATTTGGCTAGCACCCTTGAGTCCATAATAAAGGGTGGACCTCAAACTCGTCGCACCCAATAAATTAGCCACCGCAGTACTAAAACTGTCTTGAAGAGCCACTGCTGTCACATCCGTTTGCATTAAAGTTGTCATTCCAACAGTCGTGAAAATCCTGACAAATAATTCCATATCCGCATGCAATGCAATGTTGAACCGATCTTGAATTCCAACCAGACGACCCAACACAGCCCACAAGTGCAAGAATCCCTCCATTCCATCCTTGTTTTTAATTCCCAAGATATCCGGGAAGAGATACACGAGCCCAACGAATCCGTACTGTGTCATAGCCATGTCAAATTGACTCATAAGAACTTTTGGGTGGTAGGTCACGAGGTCAAGTGGGGCTTCTGAGGTATTGAAACACTGGAGATCCGCTTTCATAGCTGCAATAATTTCTTCGTATTTTTCTCGATTTGGCACATCTTCAAATAGCTGGACGGGAGACTTAAGGCTTTGTTTTAATGCCAATGCATGCATCTTGCGAACGATTTGAATATCCTTAAATCCTTCACCGCTTAGTCCAAGGATGTCGGATCCGTGCCAACTCAAAATATGCTCCTCTGTTTCCACATACCTTCTCATGGAGTTTGAAACACCGTTAAATTTTCCGGTCCGAAGCAAAATGCTTGTCAGATTTTTGAAGGCAAATCCAAATATTAACGACGCTGTATGTGCAAGGCTAATGGAGAAACTGTATTGATAGGCAAAATCCTGGCCCTCCTTTAGTAATTTAGGATTTAGCCATGGGATTTTATTTCCTTCCAACAATTCACCATCATCCCCAGCCACTAATGGTGCTTCTTTGATGAATCTTTCAAAAAATAATTCGCTTGGACTATTTTTTGATTGAGTCTTCATTTCGGCGAGCACGGTCGAAGAACTAAGTCCCAAACCCAAAGTAGTTTGTTTCTAGTGCTCAAATTGTGTACGTCTAAGCTCAAGGCTGGAATTCATCGATTAATTCACATGAACTGCGTTCCTGGATTGTGGGGGCGACTAGCAAAGGTCTACCCTACAATGTTATGTGTGGTTGAATTTGCTGAGCGTGTAAATGATGCTTGCAGACATGGAATTCTGGTCCCATGCCTTGAACTCTTGACTTCCTAGTTTAAGTTTTTGCACGAGTCTTGACTTTGCTTCAATTTCGCAAGTGCCTATACAAAGTTTCCAGGATATCATTCGGTGGCCAGGGCTGGGCCGCGAACCTGTCGTTATAAACTCAGCTGGGAATTACTCAGGTATGCTTTCAGCTTAATTGTTGAAAATTTCTCAATTCCCAAATAGACAAAAAAATTATATGAGATCGATGTGATGATATGGGAATTCCAGGATGAATACATTTAGAAAAATTTTCACAGTGGCATATTCCTCGCAACCGTGCATTTGCAAACGCCATATCCTTTGCTAAAATTGCGACGATGGCAAATTTCAAACACGCTATTGCATTATTAGCAGAACATAGATTGATATGTCCATTTACGAAGATAGACATGGATCTTCCTTCTACTAACGAGGATGGACGTTAATATGAAGTCAATTCTTACATGACAGAATACGCAAGCAAATTTCATATGCTGAGTTTACACTTTTACAATTGCAAATGATTTGGTGGCAGCTTGGACCCAGCATTGTTTTAGGTCAATTCCAACGACGCAAATCTACTGCGCAGTATTTGTAAGTGACTAATTTCTACACGAAAATGAGGAAATTGAAAACAGTGGTAAATAATACATTCAAATCAAGCACTCCTCCACTCACTCTAGTCCAGTCTAAATTGAAAACCCACTGACCTTCACGCTGAAACTTAAACCGTAACAAGTGCTGTCTGCGCGTCGTGTCATGTTGAGAATAATTTGTGTTTATGGTCCACCATAACAATATCATTCACATACTTGCTTACCCGATTGCGTAAAAACAACATTTAGTGTTTCCTTATGTGCCTTGTTATATGGTATCATATAATGGTGCATTATGGCGGTGGTCTTACAATCTTTAATTTTTCGCATGGGATAAAGATTTGCAATTGCATTGACATTTATTTATTCAGATACGCATTGCTTACGGTGATAATGTGTCAGAGGTTCACAATGGATGAGATGTATTTTTGGAAACCAATAAACTTCAAAAGGTTTAATTTACCTCTAATTCCAAAATAGCGATATCCAAGTGGGTGATAAATTATATTTCTTTTGCTAAATTCGAAAACTGTATGCACTGGAGATTTACTCCGAGCCATTATTTTGCGACGTACATTTACTTTCCGATTTATGTAAACATATTTTAAATGGCCTGTAAAATAGTGTCATATGATGGAGTATAGTTGCCTAAAAATACTAGCCTCTTTTCAATTTTAGTTTTAATTGGGTAAAAATTAAAACTTTGAAATATGCAAATTCGATTCGAACTCAAACAGAAGAATTTCGTTATTTGTGTAGGCCGTTTTTGCCTTTGAGTTTCTGTATTGCATAATTCAAGTTGCTGGGCTGTTTGAGCCATCGGAATTATTGCGCGGTTTTTCCTCTTCGCGGCTCCTCTCAATTTCAACTACACGTAGATTTAATAACAACAGTCAGTGTAGTGTTGGTGTTTTTCATTATCATTCCTAGTGTCACAAATTGCGATTTGTTTTAACAATTTGAATTATTAAATCAGTATAACATATTACCTATACTTGGGACGTAAAATATCGTCAGTATATAATTGTAACCTTAGAAAAATATTTCGTTTAGAAGATTATTTTGCACGACAGTAACTGACTGAGAGGCCAAGCGCGACCGATAGAGGTAAGCTTTCTTGCCTATCTAATCTAGCTCTGCTGGCTGACTGATCACCATAAACTACCAAATAACTCGAAGAATATTGGTTCAGTAATTTCTGTTAGTTTATTTCAGATATACTATTTGAAGCTTGAGGAAGTCATACTTTGACGTACATTCATCATTTCTTCTTTCGGCAATTTGTTGCGGAGAATCAGAAGAATGCAACCAAGGAATCGAGGTCGAGGTCCATCCCTTGGACTCCTACTTCTTCTGACAGAATTATTTCAAGCTTCCACCCAACATGGTCTTCCTCCAGTGACTCTGGCTTCCATTGTTGCTCAAATCGGTATTTACTTGAGAGCAGTTCCAATTCCGTGGCCAAGGCACAGCGCCTGTATCTCAGCCCACAAAATAATTTACAAAGCCGACTATTGGAAGTTGTTCATATCACAAGTGGAGCATGGAGATGACTGGCACTTGTATTACAATATGATTTCCTTCATGTGGAAAGGTTAGTTTGTAGAGAAATTTGATACCTTTAATTTAATTACTGGTATAAGTATTAGGCATGTGTTATATTCACTGTCTTTCTTGTACTTAGATGCGGTCAATTAACTAAAATACCATATAGCATACCTTTCTTCAAATAATTTATTATTCATACTTGTAGGGAAATCACTGGAGAGTCGAATGGGATCATCCAAATTTGCTCTCCTTCTCGCAATGTTTACCGGTGCTACTGGACTCACTTACGTTGGACTTAATTACGCCTTGGCGGAATTCCTGGAAGACGATTCATACATGTACAGTTGTGCTGTTGGATTTTCTGGAGTTATCTTTGCCCTCAAAGTTCTTACGACGCACTACGATGCAGGTGTGGCCCGTGGACCACTTGGGATTCGGATAAATTCAAAATATGCGGTTTGGGTTGAACTGATATTTATCTCTCTCATCTCTCCAAATGCTTCTTTTGTTGGTCATCTGGCTGGAATACTTGTTGGACTTGCCTATGTGTACGGCCCATTGAAGCCACTTTTGGACTTTGTCCACGGGGATACCGGTAAGGAATACAATTTATTTCTTACTCGAGTATGTACCTAGTTCATGCTTAAAATTGTTTTTGAACAGTTTAGATGTCTTCAATGTTGGACGAGGCATAAGAAATTCCTATTCAGGAAGATTCTCTTCGTCTTCTCAAGCAACTGGTTATGCAACGCGGAGAACCACAACACAAGCGTCTAATTATGCACCGGAGGGAATGTCGGAGGATGAGCAAATCAGGAGAGCAACACAAGAAAGTTTAAATCAGAATCAAAATCGATCTACAAATTACGGTCGGTTGATACACTTCTGCTCAATATTACGTATCATACTTCATGTTTTCTTTTAATTGAGACCAAATTGTTTATTGTTTAGGTTGGAGAGATGACTTGCACTCCAGAAGCACGAGCACAGGCTCAAGTCATACAGCATTTGACTCTTCCACTTACAGCACACAACCTACTGCGGATGAGTTGAGGAGGATACGACTTCAACGATATACATAACACACACTTTTGTGTATACGTCTACGTATGCAAGCAGTGTAACCTTACCTGAATGGTTCCCCCTGACTAATACTTAATGTGCATTAAATATTAAATTAGATATTAAATTCTGCACCGAACTGATAACAACATAATTTGTGCTGTATTGTTAATTTGGCCTCTGCAGTTAAATTCAAACTCGTAACCATGTGATGAAGTTTAATTTTTTTAAACAATCAGCTTAAGCTAATAATACCAAACGCACTTCAAATTTACCAAAATACTTTCGTCGATTCAGACTAGAACTCAAAAATGTCTGAAACAAAGCTAGGAAAGAGTTTCGTCTTATTCTTGAGCTCCTGTCGCCCGGATAGAAAGGGGAATCGTCTAATTAAGATTATTAAGAAAGAAGTCGAGGCTCAAGGAAACAAACTCTTAATATTTGGTTCGTGCCCAGCACATCCATAAAATGCAGTTAGCATTTGTCAAGCTTTGAACATGTTTCTAATAAGGTATGCTTTCCTGTGTCCTGTTTCCCATTGTAGATCCAATGAATATGAACTTTGAAGTCATTCGAATGCCGCTCCACTTTATGCCAAACGCTGACATGGCTCCAGCTTGGTTGAAGGAAGCGAATCAACAACTGGAATGTGCAGATGCTTTCATTTTTGTTACTGCAGAATATAATAGTAGTCTGCCTCCAGCTTTGACAAATATGTTGGATCATTTTCCCCCAGCTTCTTACCGCCATCGCCCATGTGGTATTATCAGCTACTCAGCAGGTTAGTTGTCTAGTTGGATGGAATAAAACTAATTAACTAAGTAGATTGAGGATCCAGAATAATTAAATTTAATCAACAGCTTCAATTGGCGGAATTCGCGCCCAGACTCTTCTTCCGATCCTAACAATTGAATTGGGCATGTTGAATCTTCCCCGGCATGTATGCATTCCCAAAATTCAAGATGTTTTTGATGAGAAAGGGGAATGCAATAATTACAAGATTGTTACTGAGATTGTTCAGCTCATCCATGATGTTGACTGGTTTGCGGAGGCGATTCGAAATAAAAAGAAGAAAACGCCACTCCCATCCTAAATTATGATTGCCGACCACACCGAGGTGCTGCCGTGCCAAATGAGCCTGGAATTTGCCCATAACACGTCAATTGAAGAATAAAACCCGGATACACAAATGACTATTTCAATATGTATTTTGCACTGTGTTAATAAAACAGCTTAAGCAATCTATACTAATATTACATCAACATTTAACATTATTCTATGGTATATTTGAAGACCGTTTCGCCTTTCGTTTCCGGGACTGCAAAAATAAAAGCACACATTAGGAACTTTTGTACAAGTTTGCTCAGACTTTTAGCAAAATTTCATCACTTACTGAATTTGCAGCATTGCCAAATTTTGGGGGAGGTGTTACAAGCGGCGTACACTTCTCCTGACCACCAGCATGTTTTCTAATTGGATGTGGATTCACCCGTGTCGGAAAGTTTCTTGTAACGCCGTACGTTTGAGCCTTTCCTGGTGGGATACATTTCTTGGGTTTCTTCGGTTTTGGGCATATTGGTAGTGGGAATGGTCCACCCTGAGCAGCATTTCCTTGTCCGGCAGCACTTCGGTTAGGAACTCGGCTGCCCGGTTCATTTCTCGAGTTTCCATAAGAAGTTCCTGCATTATTTCTTACTGAATCTCTCCCAACGTTTTCATAGTTGTCAGTCTCATCATTTGGATACGCATTTCTATTTGAGCTCCTGCTTTTGTTTCCAATTGTATTCCTACCATTATTGATTCCATATGATTGTCTTCCATTATTCGGTGCGTACGGTTGCGATTGTCGGGCTTGACTATTCCGGTTAATTGTTGTGTTAGGACCAGGCTGCTGCTGGTTTGACAAGTCAGATCTTCTTGGCTGGGATTGTTCGTTTTGTTCTTGCGGGAAGCCACCAGAAGTATATTCTGGATTACGTGGAGGAAATGAGGAATTTCTAGGTTCAAATGACGAATTTGGTTCTGCAGCGGAATTCCGCGCTGCGTTTGACGAATTTCTTGGCGCGAATGATGAATTGCGCTGATCAGAGGAATCTCTTGGTGCATTTCCAGAAATTCGTGGACGTGATGTTGATGATGATGCTGTTGATGGAGAGAATGTGATGTGCGGATTTTCTGGATGTGGCGCGTTTGAGGAATTTCTAGCAGCGAATGATGAGTTTTGTTGAGCAGGATAGTTTGGAGTCACATTTGAGGAATTTCTTGGAGCAAATGATAAATTTTGCTGAGTAGAATAATTTGGAGGCGCATTTGATGAATTCCTAGGCGCGAATGGTAAATTTTGTAGAGCAGGATAATTCGGAGGAGCATTGGATGAATTTCTCGGCGCGAATGGTAAATTTTGTTGAGGAGGAGGACGCTGAGTAGGATATTGTTGATACTGCGGAGGCGGCTGTGATTGGAATTGCTGAGGTGGCGGTGGCATATTCTGAAATGGCGGATAGGATTGTGCAGCCATATTTGGCATTGGTTGATAACACTCTTGTGGAATGCAGGCCGCTGGCGGGCAATAATGGTTGTTCATCTGTGGCATCTGCTGATAAGTGGGAGCCGCCATATTTGGATATGGTTGATAGTATGGCGACGGCGGTGGTGAAAATTGATTCCCGTCTTGAGAATATCGTCTGATTTGAATAGTGGTACTATTTGGTTGGCGGTTCCCAGAATACGATTGAACTTCCACTGGTCCGTATGAATAGGGTGTAGGAGCACGACCCCTCCCCGGTTGACCCGAATTATTCATTGCCCGATTATCTGGTTCAAACTCACTCGACGTTTGAGATTTGAATCTAAGATCTTTTTGAGGTTTTACCATATCTGCGCTGGGCTGAGTTGAATTTACGTCAAACTTGGATGTTGGTTGGACCAGTACGTGAGTGCTAGGAGGAACACCTGCATTAGGATTCCTGCTATAGTCACCCCCAGTTCCCTTTCGTTGTCCAGATGGATTCCGTCCACTGGAATTATTGTATTGAGGCTCAAATCCTGATTGATCAGACTGGCGGTAATCGGGTGACAAATTCCTGGGTGCTGCTGACGGCCTTTTCGTAAAATTCTGATTTCCAAATTCCGGTGGCCTGGTACTGCCTCCGCTGAATTTTGGTTCCGACCTTGACCCATACCCTTCAGTATGGAACTGCCCAGTTGATGTAGACTTCAAAGCTGGCTCGGAGGCTGAACCATAGTCCTGTGCTCCAAATCCGGAAGCATTTCTTGGGGCGGGTTGAGAAGGATTTCTAACTCCGAAAGAATTTCTTGCAGCGGCGGGTTGGGAAGGATTTCTAATTCCGGAAGTATTTCTTGCAGCGGCGGGTTGGGAAGGGTTTCTTGCGGCGGCCTGGGAAGGATTTCCAATTTGTGAGTTAGCCATGGATTTTTGATTTTGAGAGCTTCGAGGTGGAAAATCCCGTACAATTGACCCACCATTATTCGGGTTCTTGTAACTATCTCGTGGTGCATCTACGCCCCTATTTCCACGACTCACAGCAGGTGAAGGTGAACGAGAACGTGCTCTTGGATGTGCAGGGGAATGTGGAGGAGTCTCACACATGTCCGGCGTTGCGCTCCTTGATCCTCCAGCAGATTCTCTGATTGGGAATCTATTCAATGGGAGTAAGTCTTCTTCACACATTGGAGGTGGTCTGTATCCAATTGGGTAATTCGGTCCGTCCTGGCCACAGTCAATATTGTGTGTATGTTTTGCCGATGTCCCTCGAAAAGATTTTGTTCCTGGTCGTGATCTGGCGGACGGAGGAGCTCCTTTCGTTGACTGACCTTGAGGCATCGAATGTGTAGATTTAGATGCATTTACCATTCCACCGTCAGACATTGGAGAAGATTGCAGCCTTGATCGACTTGGTTGAGCAGATAAACTCCTTGGACCATTTCTGTTATCCGCTGATGTACCTGGGCGACCTGGAGGATAGTCCTTTATGATTGATCGCCCACGGTAGGGAGGCACTATTGCTCTTTGACTTTCTCGACCATTTATTTTATTATTTCCATAGTCATCCGAGTTACCCGGCATTTGTCCTCCGGTACTTTTCCTCATATTTCCGTATTCATCTAAATCGCCAAGCGTCTTTCCTCCGGTACTTTTCCGCATATTTCCATACCCGTCCTGATTACCCGGCATTTGTCCTCCGGTACTTTTCCTCAAATTTCCGTATTCATCACGATCACCAAGAGTTTTTCCTCCGGTACTTTTCCGTTCATTTCCATATCCATCAAGATTACCCGGCATCGGTCCTCCGGTACTTTTCCTCAAATTTCCGTATTCATCACGATCACCAAGCGTTCTTCCTCCGGTACTCTTTCTCATATTTCCATACCCATTCTGATTACTCGGCATTTGTCTTCCGGTACTTTTTCTCATGTTTCCATATTCATCTAAATCGCCAAGAGTTTTCCCTCCAGTACTTTTTCGCATATTTCCGTATTCGTCACGATCACCAAGCGTATTTCCTCCGGTGCCTTTCCTCATATTTCCATAGTCATCCGTACCACTAAACTTTTGTGCTCCAGGATTGTTCCTCATATTTCCGTATTCATCAGAATTACCTAACGTTCTTTCTCCGGTGTCTTTTCTCATATTTCCAAATTCATCCCTATTACCATTTGCTAGTGCTCCAGGACCACCTCCCCCCATATTGCTAAACTTTGGATTTCCTGGCATACGTCCTCCAGGACCATCTCCCATATTTCGATGTGGATCAGAGTTACCTCGCATGCGTCCTCCAGGTCCACCGTCATGACCTTGACCTCGGCCACCATCACCTCTGCAGATAATATGAAACATCAACTATAAGTTTATGTTGTAATTTAAATATCTGTTCTACAGCTGCATAGCATGGGTAACCCCATTTAGATTTAACACGTTAACGCAATTCTTGCATTTTCTCAAGCCAAGAATGTTTTTATTAATTCCTTACCCAATCGGGTCGCATGATCCTTTCCTCCGACCAATTGGAAAAGGGGTAACATCTTGTGCCATAACATTTGGTCCACATTCTATCATGCACGAATCCGAAGGTCCAGGTCCACACACAGCACAACACGATCCTGGAGCACTACTTTTGTTGCACTTGCACACAGTACTACACGATCCTTGAATGCTATTGCCATTATTTCCTTTTCGAGAAGGGAATCCCTTTGGTAGCTCTGAGCAGTAAAAATTGCAATTATTAAACGAGGACGGTCCCTGCGCCTGTTCCTGTTGTGGGGGTACTTCGGGGGGACATGGGATGCTATGGCCACAGGGTGCTGAGCAACAGAGTGGTACAGGTGGACCACAAGGTCCGCATCCCCTTGGAAGACAAATAATCTTTGGCCCAGTTCCTCCACAACAGCTCTTTTTAACACTGCACTTTGGTTTTGGACAACATGGATTACTTGGAGGCGTGGGCTCACATGGCTGACAAGGTGGGCATGGACAGCAAGATGGCGGCATACATGGACACGGCACTGGTATTGGTACTGGATAACAGCATGGCTGCTGGGGACAACACGATGGGTAACATTGCTGAGGGTAACATTGCTGATAGCACGGATAGCAAGACATGATGAACACCAGTCTAAGAAATCCTGATCACCTTAAAATAGAGCTTAGAATTTGGATAGTAATTAAAAAGTAAATAAAATTAAACTAGGGCAAATTTGGTGTGTGATGTGAAGAAATTTTTTCCCCATAACGTTAAAGCCAGTAGCTTGGGCCATTGGGAGAAAAAGCAAACAAATGCAGTCAGTAGTCATGGAATTTGCATTCTCATAACTAAAAAGAAGAGATGACCATTGACTGCCATATGATAATTCATATCCTAAACGTAGTTTAATTTTTAAGGAAATGAAACACTGAATTTGCACACACACATAAAAACATCAAAAAATTAAAATATATTTCGAATTTAACTAATATGACATCTTAAATCAAACAAAGCGATATATGGCGTCACATAATAAGATGGCGTTGAACAATATTCCAAAGTATTTAGCAACGCCTCGCCTTTCGTTTCCGACACTGCAAATAGTCAAGAAATAATGCATAAGAATGTTAATCAAATTTTGCTTTGCCTTTTAAACATTGATCACTTACATTTGGAAGGCTATTGCAGAAATGTGGTGGTGGTGTACAAATCGGTGTCGACATACACATAGGTTGCATTTGGCAACTTGGCGGAGTTGGAGGATATTGACACTGCTGAGGTTGTTGTTGCATATTTTGGTAATTAGGCGGATATGATTGTGTAGGAAACGGCGGATAAGATTGATTGCCCATGGGTGGCTGCATCTGATAGTTTGGAGCTCCCATAGGTGACATCTGCTGATAGGTTGGAGTTGACTGATTGGAAAATGGCTGATAGGACACCGTAGGTGGTGTAAGCGGTCTATTAACCGGAGAATTTCCTATTGGATGCTGCCTGATTTGAATAGTAGTGTTCCCAGGGTTGGATTGCCCTTGAGCTGGACCAAAGTTCTGATATGGTGTAGGAGCACTTCTGTATTGTTGAGGTATAAAGTTTCCTTGGTTTGAACTAGGTTGTCCCTGATACAATCCTCCGGCCCCAGAGTCAATTGCGTTTGTCGGAATGCAGTCAGATCCGGATCTCATGTTATCAATCGGTGCTGTACTTGGGCGATTTGACATCATTGGAAAATTGGATGGTGGCTCAACGAGAACTGCGGTACTAGTAGTGGCATCTGCACTATTCCTTCTGACATTGTCATCACCAATTCCTATGGATTCCTTTGATGGACTGTCTATTATCGGTTCAGACTGTGTAAAATAACCATTCTCTTCAGTTTGATCAGATACAAAGATTGGCTCGGAGGTAGACCCTCCTTGTTTTCCAAATTCCGGGACTCCTCCCACAGTGCTCTTCCTCCGCTCTGGAGGATTTCCAAATCCTCCGCTAGCTTTGGATTTCCTTGGTTCAAGAGGTTGATCCATGACCTTTGATCCACGAACTTGATCCTTGTTCTTGTCTTCCAGTTCATCCTCGCTCAAATTGTCTTCGTCTCCGGACCCGGAGGATGAGCTTGATTTGGAGCCTGAACTTGAACCGGAGCCTGAACTGGAGGATGAGCTTGAACGTTTAGTTTTAGTCTCACTTTTAACAGGTGCATTCAGATCATCATCACCGGTGTTATCAACGGTTAATTTTAACGTATGCGTGGATGTGGAGGGATTTGCTTTATCGTTGTCATAGTTTGAAGGTGATCCTTTAATCTGGGTTCCACTTGGGCGAGCTGATGATGATCTGCCATTAATTTCCGGCATAGATTTTCCAGATCCTCTGGGACCATTAGCATCCGTCATAGATTTGCCGCTGAGACGGCCGATATCCCCCTTGGACTTCATAGATGGCGTGCTCTCGTTGACACCCAATAAAGTTGACTTCCTTCTTCCTGTTTGGTCAGGTTCAGGTTCAACGCATAGATTATCTGCATTTCCTCCACTCGGAGCACCTGATCTTCGGTTTGCACCACTTCCAAGTCGGTCATTGGAAACAACCGGGGGATAGTCCTTAATAATGGAGAGACCACCACGAGGCCCTACATCATCGTTTGGCTCCCGACTGTCCCGACCTCTCATTCGTCCAAAGCCGTTATCTTCATAGTCATTTGTATTGCTATTGCCCCGCATTGGTCCTCCAGTAGATTTTCTCATATTTCCATAGTTATCCGGATTGCTTCGCATGGATCGACCCCGCGGATCTGCCATATTTCCATAGTCATCCGCATTGCTGCGCATGGATCTTCCTCTAGCATCTTCGACAGGTACACATTCCCCCTCATTGTTGGGCACAAATCGACCTCTAGGACCTCCAGTATTTCCAAATTCGTCCGACTCGCTACGCATGGGTTGTTCCCTAGAACGCCTAACATTTCCAAAGTCGTCCGCATTACTGCGCATGGATCTTCCCCGCGGATCTGCCATATTTCCAAAGTCGTCCGCATTACTACGCATGGATCGACCCCGCGGATCTGCCATATTTCCAAAGTCGTCCGCATTGCTACGCATGGATCTTCCCCGCGGATCTGCCATATTTCCAAAAGCGGTCCGCATTACTACGCATGGATCTTCCACGCGGATCTGCCATATCTCCAAAGTCGTCCGCATTGCTACGCATGGATCGACCCCGCGGATCTGTCATATTTCCAAAGTCGTCCGCATTACTACGCAAGGATCGACCCCGCGGATCTCCCATGTTTCCAAAGTCGTCCGCATTACTACGCATGGATCTTCCCCGAGGATCTCCCATATTTCCATATTCGTCCATATTGCTACGCATGGATCTTCCTCTCGGTTCTTCGACAGGTACACATTCATCAGCATTACTCCGCATGGACCGACCTCGAGGATCTCCCATATTTCCATAGTCATCCATATTACTACGCATTGATCGCCCCCGAGGATCTCCCACGTTTCCATAGTCATCCATATTACTACGCATTGATCGTCCCCGAGGATCTCCCATATTTCCAAAATCGTCCATATTGTTACCCATGGATCTATCACGCGGTCCTCCAGCCATATTTCCATAGTCATCAACATTGCTACGCATTGATCGTCCCCGAGGATCACCAACCATATTTCCATAGTCATCCATATTGTTATTATTGTTAAGCGTGGATCGGTTCCTAGGACCTCCCATATTTCCATAGTCATCCGTATTGCCACGCATTGATCGTTCCCGAGGTTCTGGTCCCATATTTTCATATGCATTTGAATTATCACGCCCTTGTCCTCCGGGCCCACCTCTTGGAATTCCTCCCAAACTTTTATACTGACGCACGTCACCTCCCATTCGACCCCCAGGACCAATATCCATCTTTTCTTGCTTGTCGTTGAAAGCATCAGCACCAATATCGCCTGTATCATTGTATAGATTTGGTTTTCCATTTGTTTGCTGGTCTGGGTGAGCACTGATTTGGTCGTCTGATACTCTTCAAATAATAATAATTTCAATAATGATTTGTATGGAGTTTTTCATCACAAACACTTCAAAATTTTACTCAATCCTTACCTATTCTGACCGTATTGTCCCTTCCCCTGACCAATTGGAAATACCTCCTGCTCCGAAACATTTGGTCCGATCGAATCCTCAGGCCCGCACACTTCGGACGTGGTGGAATAAACTTTATTTCCATTTCCAGATGAGAATCCCTTTGGTAGTTCCGAGCAGTAGAAATTGCAATTATTAAACAAGGCCGGTGGTTCCGGTTTGGATGCTTGTTCGCTAGGTCCTTGTTGACAACAGGGTGGCGGACAAGGGCAACATGGCGGCGGACAACAAGGCCTTGGCATACAAACAAGCGTGGACCCTTGACCAGAACAGTTTTTCTTAATAAAGCACCTCGGTTTTGGACAACATTGAGGAGGAGGACATGGTGGGCAAGGGGGACACGGCGGTGGAGGGCAACAAACTGGCGGGCAACAAGGGTATGGAACTGGATATGGTGTATAGCAAGGGGGCGGAGGCGGTGGACAACAAGGGTAACAGCATGGGTTTGGGGGTGGACAGCAACATGGGTAACATGGTGGACACGGTGGTGGAGGAAAGCAGCA
>JAAXYW010002249.1:0-16313 GCA_036851895.1 Orthonychiurus folsomi
TAAACTGAGTTTGCATAAACCGACACGACAACACTGCACCGCCTTATTTTTGTTTCGATTATAATACTTTCTACCATAATGGAGTGACCTGAAATCTACAAGTTTTCACATCAACACTCTCACTGTTTGAAACAGAATATGACACTTTGAACTTCGGCTCGACTAGCTAAATCAATTTGGACGTTGCTCTTGACTTGAAATCTATCCATTTTCACTAAATTTGGGGAGAAAACTGTACTTTTAATGTAACGTAGTCGAAATATAATTCGGACGCTGAATCTTGGATTTAGCGTTTGATTTAAGGTTGCAACGCTCACGCTAGCGCTAAATGGAAGGCACGTGGTACTTTTTGCGCGCGAAATTTGATTTAAGGTTAGCGCTAAGGGCAGCGGGAAATCCACACGACCTCTAATAACACGGGTGGTATTCTTCCCTCCCGAGAGTAAAACACGAGCAGGAAAGTCAACATAAATTTTACAACGTTCAAAGCCAAGTGGATGGCGTCCTACTTCAATAATCATATTTCCACTTTCTAATCTATTATTGGTATTTGCATTGTTTGATGCCTACTTTGACACGAGAGTGGGCGGTTTTTAAAGTGAAAATGTGTCAATCTTAACACCATGAGGTTAGTTTTGTGTATTTGGATTAATTAAACCTCCAGAGAGCATGTGATAGATCACGTATAAAAAATACACACATAAACTTAGACGTGTGGGAAGCTACAGTTAAAAGAATGAAGTGTGCATTAATAATTTTATATTCATGAGTCACATTGCCGCCTGTTTATTGACCTGGCCCATTTAATGTTGTCAAATTATTAAGTCGAGATGGATGGAAAGGAAGGGAAGCAAATGCGAGATCTATTAATACATCCCATAAGCGGTATTTAATGTAGGTTGAGAAATCCATCTTGTTGACTTTCCCTTTTACGAGAAATATGAGACATGGGAATTGAGAATGGATTCATTCATATGTTGGCCTAGGGTGGCTATAAGCTCCACGCGCCGTCGTTCATCTAAGGTCTGGGTCGTTTTTCATTTTCATTGCTTGCGGAAAGGGAAGATTGCGATCGATTCCCCTGATATCCCCGTCTCCTTCCTTCTTTGTTTTCTTAAGGAGATGATCGTGAATGTTGAGGAAGGGGTCTTCTTCTCTCTTTCATGGTGCACTGCTTGATCTCCTTATTCCTTTTCCTCCCCTGTTGTAAAAATAATAAATATTGAATTTTATCAAATTCAGATCAGCTTCTGAATGGATTCACCGTGCGCATAATATCATTCCCATTTGGTATGTTGAATGGGAACAAAACTTAAGATGCAAACCAACTCCCTGACTTGATTTTCTATTCTTGTTCTCTGTCTGTCTGCATGGAGGGATCGTTAGAAATGAAAATTGGGCTTTGTGGTACAACGTCGTTGTAATTTGTAATCCCAATGATTCTCGCCCTGGGTTTGCCTTGTCAAAGAAGATACGAAAAGAGAGATGGAGGCGCGAGATAACGTGATGAGATTTCTATTTGGATTTCCATCTGCTCCTTCCTCCCTCACTACTATTATGTGCACCCTTTGAGTTTTTGCGTGTGAGATTGAAGGGGAAACAGATCGAAGGGTATAATGTGGAATTAAGGCTTTGTGGTCCGTGTGGTTCCTCGTCAGGGAAATTAGTTGTTAGGGAGTTCGGTAAATCTCTCATCTAAACGTAAAGGAGGGGCAGGGATTGCGTGTGTAGAAGTCCAACCTTGCATGATGATGATTTGGGTGGGAGTGCTCTGGATTTTCTGCAAGCATGTTAACACGAGGTGGAGGACGTTAATTGATCCTAGGATGAGAAATGTTTTTGCATAGCACTGCAATGGGTGGTTTAGGGCTCTTGTGAATGGACATAATAATGTAATTAGCATGAACGAAGTTCTACCCACCAACAAATGAGACCTTAAGTTTCACGCTAATTCTGATCTCACTTAGAGCTTTTGTGGGAATGACGGACCACTTCATCCACATGTGTTGGAGTGGATGGGGGAAGGCAGTAAATGTGTCTTGTCAGTGATGAATGATGATTGTTTAATTGTAGAATCCCTTTAATTGTGGCCTGTCGACTACTAAACTCTCAAGTGTGGGCACATGGCTTTGCAAGTGCTTAATGAAGTTACGGAGCATTCATTTCTCAACCTTTCCTCGGCTTCAATTCCTTAGACACTCGGAACTGAAAGGAGATGATGAAATTATAATGTTAATCTTGCATTCTGAGAATCCCGGCCTTTCTGGTGATGTTGTTTCAATTGCCACACTTGGTGGAGTTGTGGTGGAATTTAATTAATTAATCATGACTGTGGGTTCAAAACACCTTCTACAAGCCTCACTCAAACTGTCCGAAAATTGTTTTAAGCACTTCAGGAATTTGTTTATTTTAATCAGGTTTGGATTGATACGTATTCAATTGAAAATGGGAAAATTACTCCCATCAATTTATGCACGACAACCATTGCATTGTAATTCAATCGACTTCAGCATGTTCTAGCCAACAGAGTTTCCGTTTCACTTTTTTTCTAATAATTGAAAATTGACTCGTACAGGATGTGAGACCCATCCCTTGTAAAGCGTGCTATGACATAGAATCCTGTCATGTAATGACTATGTTGACGGGATTTATGCCTTTAGCAGTTGGAGTTAATTTGAGTTGGTTAACGACATGGTGTGAACGTGAAGTTGAACGGAGGAGTCCTACAATGTGTAAAATCAGCTCTCTGCTTGACGGATTTTTATTGTTTCCTGCCTTTGCTTTCTCCACAGTATTCGACGCCGGGATCGGTAGGGGCCCTGCCCCATTTATCGTACTTCCTTTCCTATGGCACTTTGTCATTCATACGTTACATGTGGCGGAGGCTTTTGACTCCAGGCATCAATTACAGCGGCTTGTAGGTTTGTCTGTGGAATCAATGTGAATAAACCTAACACCTCAATGAATGACGTATTTGACAGTTGAAAAATTGGAGTTTCCGTATTATTTGAAGCCCAAGAAATAATTTTGGAGTAGCTAGTTTACATTAGAGGCAATCTGTCTAAAATTATACAAGGTCTATCCTTGGGCTGACGTAACATGAAAACAACGGAAGGAAAAGCCCACTCCATTTATTTGAAATAATTTGGACATGTTGAAGCTTTTAAGAGGTTCTGAGTAAAATTGGATTCTGGTTTACTTTAAGGGTCATCTGGATGTACGAGCATTCTTTATTAGGTTGCAGTTTGAAGAAGGGAATTGCATTGCTCGTGTGTGGTAGAAAAACAAGGTTGTAAAAGTGACAGAGATGAACCAGAAGGATGAAATGATAAATTACAGCTAAAGTGCGTGTGATTTGATTTTGACTAGACAGGTCCCCTCGGGAGTTCTGGACTTTTGATTTTCTTGGTAGCCCCAGTTGACAGTCCAAGTCCACGAAGTTGAATGGGGAATTCGTGGTTGGGTTAGAGATTGGAGGCGTTTGACTGTGGGGGAATGAGAAGGAACTTTCAATTGTTGAGCGGTGGATGGATGGAGAGTTCCAGTGTAGAATATATTACGAGACGAGTGTAGGTTCGTTTCCTTCACGTCTTGCGGCTCGTCAAAAAGTTAGACTCTATAAAAGCGGATCCTAAAGATCAAGCCGTACCCGCTGGGAAACCTTTAAGAAAATGAAAGGGCGGTTTGTCGTTATTGCTCGTCACTCTTTGGGTGTTCATTTTGTTTTCATTGTGTTTGGAGCGTAACAAATTTCTATGCTTTGAGGAGCATAGTGCTTCGAAGCTTAAGCCTTAAGCTTTGTTTGTTAAACTTTATGTCATCACATTTTCCTCAATTTGGCACGTACACTCCATTTTATAGTAATTAGTGATGCTTTGTTCCTCATTTGGGGTAAAATAGTGGCAGTGGTCAAGCTTATGGTAACGATGTGTTTTGGCACAATATAAGATCGGTAAAGCATTTGCTCTATAATATTAATTTGATTGTGAAGAATTAGATTGTATAATTCATGACTTAAATTTGGATAAACGCATAAAACATTGCTCATGCCTTTTGATGGTTAGAGTCGGACTGACCCATTGATCAGCTATGAGAAAAGTTTATCCTGCCTTGCTGTTCATTGAGGATTTCAGGATTTAAAATGATCAAATGTAACGGACTGTGAATAATAATTTGGTGTTTTCCGTATAAAGGAATGCGACCCCTTTGGCACTGAAAACTCTTCCTCGGCTGGAGTCTCATTGAAATGTAAATTTCTGTTCGCTAGAACAAAAGGATTGTGCTTCGTCTTCTCAGTCTTCTGTTTAAGCAGTCGTGCTGATGGCAAAGCCAAACAAAAAGCGATACGACCGAACGGAACCGTGTTTAAATTATTCCTCCTCTCCTTTCGCTTTGAATCAATTAAAATCTTTGAGTCCGCCTTGGTTTCATTGGGTGACGAGAATTAATATTAATTAGCCGCCGTCCATTTCATAACGCAATGAATGAATGAACTTGGATGTGAAGTTGCACTATTAATTTGCTCACTTAGAATTAGTGAATTTGGCAAATTTGCTGCGTTATCGTTCTGATTATAGAGGAGTTGATGGTGTTGACCAAATTGTCAGCCTTGTTGAATAACTAGTAAGAACCAGCTGCGCGTGAATGATTGAGTTCTTTGCGTCAGATTTTATTTCTCTCAAAGAGTTGTCGGGAGCATAATATTAGGCACGCTAGGAGATTTCAAGATTATAGTTTCATATTTGTTGTGGAATGGAGACAAAGCAAGGTTGGCCTGAATTTAATTTACATAAATATTCACGAATTGAACATGCGAACATAAACTTTTTGCGTTTCTACTGTAAGACTCCTGTTCGCCTTTATTTGTTCTTTGTCTTAAGTATGTATGACATGCTATAGCTATGCTATGTTGTGTCTCCGAAGTTGTTTAGAGCCAATTTGTCACTGCGTGATCATTTGGAGAATTTGGCTTACCTTCTTGGGCATTTATGTTTGGGAGGGCCTAAATTTTCTTATTTGATCAAACATGATCCTTGCATCAACCGCATTGTTGTGTGCCTATGTTTTAGTCGAATCAAATCAATGCACATATAAAATTTAGAGAACACAAAGTTAATTCTTTTTGTTTTAACTTACAGGAGCTTGCTTCAGTAGAAAATATCCACAGCAAGATTAACAAGGACACTGATCTGGGAGTGCCTAGTGACAATCGAAGAGGTTCTGAGGCACCTCTTAAAGTGGAAACGATGACTGATACTGAGAAACCTAGTACAACCGAAGATAAACAAATTGCGGAAGCAACGGAAGTCACCTGCACGAGCTGCTCTTGCGTTGTGTTAAAAGATGAGCTGAAAGGTCATGTCGCAGATGTGCTTTGGAAAAATTATGTAGACAAGGTTGTGCCTTGGTTCTGTGAGGACTGTCGCTCATGTTCCCGATGTGGTGATGGTGGACACAATGTAAGAGTCTTTGGTTACTTGAATTTTTGGTGTATAGTTTGAACTTACAGTCTGCACTTCACAGGTCGCTTCTAATGATTCTTCTAATTTGCAGGCGAAGCTACTCCTCTGTTGTGGCAATTGTGGAAAGTCGTTTCATCGGAATTGCATGGATGACCCGGCACCTAGTGTTACTGATAATACCTCATTTGACGGCAATGTGAAATGCCCTGCATGCAATTACAGTTACTTAGTTCATCAAACATTAAGAAGTCCGACAAAAGTTGACAACCGCGCCAGCGCAATTAGTCTCAGCGAAATTCGTTCTCCACCTAAGAAGCGCGGCCGCCCTCGGAAAATATCATTGTCTCCGGAAAAAGCCTGTTCTAGTCAAGAAACTAAAATGATTTCAATTCCACGCACTTCAGACGGAGAGGATGCTGACAATGAAGAGGAACCATCAGCGAATGAGCATTCTAATATTGCTGGAACCGTTCGTCTTGAACCTACAAGCCTTCGCGCTGCACAGTTGAATAAAGATGTTAAAGTTGAAAGTGTTAGTCCTGAAGTTTTATGCATTGGAGGAGACTTGATAGATGATTCGAAACCAAAAGGACTTGTGGATGCTCTTACTAGATTTTTCACTCCTAGCAGCAGGAAACGAGCATGCACTGTTAAGAAAGATGAAGAATCTGAAAAAGAAAGGGAGGCCGGTTCTGTTAGCGATTCGGGCATGGGCTCAAAATCTAAGAAACCCGCCAGCACACGTAAAACTGCTTCAGCAGACATGGATTCCTCCATTGAATTTGGCGAAGATATCACTTCATCAAAACCAACGAAATATCCCGTTGGACATTTACAAGCTTCAGCTGCAAGCGATTCGAAATACAAGGGACGGAAAACTAAAAGCGAAAGTCCTTCATCTCAAAGCCGGAGTAAAAGTCCTGAGAGGAAACTTTTAGTTGAGGCCAAAGCCCCTCAACAAGTTAACCGGTCAAACGACTCCTCAAAGATTAGCTCCCCGTTAAAAACAGCAAAAGCAGCCGCGCCTGAAGGCGGGAAAAAGTCTCATAAAAAATCAGGTTCTGTCAGCAACCCGATTCCTACTATTGGAGTTGAAGCCGGCGAAGTGGCACCGAAGAAGAAAAGAGGAAGACCACGCAAAATAATACCCGAGTCAGAAGTCGCTATTAAACCTAGCCCGGAGGTGAAATTGGACACCCTGAGTCCGGTAAAAGAAGTAAAATCTCATAAGAAGAAGATTCCGGTTCCAAAACCAGAACGTCGACTGTCCCCAAGTCATGTAGTAGATGATGTGATATCTAGTGTCATTCAGGAAGCTTCTCCACTGAAGGTGGGAACTGGAAAAAGAGGCCGACCTAGGAAAATAAAACTGGAAGAGCAATTGGTTGTTCCTGGTGTCGAACAGAAGAATCAGGTCCCAGCTGTCTCAATTACTCCCGCGAAGTCTCACAAACGGGAGACTTCTGGAAGTCCAAAACGAAATGTTGCAACTGAAAAGTCAGGGAAGGGAAAGAAGTCCGTTAGCAGAAGCCCCGAAAGGAAAACAATCACGCCAATGAAAAAACCTAAAAAGTTTGCAATCGATGACATATATGCAGAAACCCCTACAGGTGTGAAGAAAGAAACAATTTCAAAAAAGAAAATCCTCAGTCGAAAGAATAGTAGCGAGAGGCTTGCCGATGAATTAGATAAAACAAATCACAGGTTATCTCCAGATGACGTGGGAAAGGTTGCTGCTCTTGTCAAACAAAGAACAGCCAAAGTTTTGGCAGACTCCCCAACCCCTACTCCCAAGAAGAAGAATCGAAGCCCGATTAGACTTCCAGAGAGCCCAATAATGAGCCCAACTTCTTCACTGATGCCAAAAGTTAAAGGAAAAGACAGCTTGAATAAATCACCGAGACCCAAAAGAATTTCGAAATTGCCATCCAAATGTGAAGATGAGGATGAAACTCCAAAGCCCAAGAAAGAGCGATCACTGAAAGCAAAGGAAAACACGACTGAGTTGCCACAGAACTTGAGCGAGCAGCACAAGAAGAAATATAAATCTAAAGTTTCTGTTTGTCCAACTCCTCCTGCTACTATTGAGAAGTCTGAACGATCTGAACCGCCTCTCTTACCTGTCAAAATGAAGAAGAAAGCACTGAAGAAAGTCATTGTGAAAGATAAACTCAAACGGAAAGAAAAAGCAATCAAGTTATTGAAAAGAGCCAAGATCTTGCAACCGAAGGCGAAAAATTCATCTTTGATGATGAGCGACGATCCAGAAGAATGGTCTGATGATGAAAATTCTCACAGACAAGATAAGCCGAAAAGTAATATTAATTTATATTTTTTTTAACTTCGCGTCAAAATTAAACTAAATTCTGAACTTGAAATATTTTGAAACGAAGGGCTATTGACCGGTGCACCACTTCCTGACGACGTCACACAGATGGATTTGGAAATGTTTCAGAGAGCTCAGAGGAAAGCCAATGAGGTGATTCATATTTTCAAGCTATGATAAAAAAAGTTTTACAAGCTCGAAAGTTAAATTTTGCATTTTGACTTTAGATAATCGGCGGGGAAATTAAATTGGAAGATGATGAAAATAATCCAATTGCTGTCAATGGATTAGTTGCAAAATCTGCCAGCCAACTTAAGTGTCCACGCGCAATTGAATTTGGAAAATACGAGATTCAAACGTGGTACTCATCTCCTTATCCACAGGTAAGCATTCAGAAAGCTTTAGTTTTATTTAAATTAAAACCTAATGCATCATTGTGATTATTTATTAATTTGCTCTCGGATTCGTCTACCGCCACAGGAATACGCCAGGTTTGTACTATTATCTAGAATGTGTTTATTTCTCAATGCGTTTGACTGTAATTAATTATAAATTAAATTGACAGGTTGTCAAAATTGTTTCTGTGCGAATTCTGCTTAAAATATACAAAAAGCAAGGCAATACTTCAGCGGCATATGTGGAAATGTCGTTTGAGGCACCCACCAGGAACTGAAATTTATCGGGGTGATGAAGTGTCTGTGTTTGAGGTAAGCTCTAATGTTTATATCTGACTCATTTTGTAAAGCTGTCTAGTTTTGACTCAGCGAAGTCATCTGAACTTATTCGAGTTACTAAAATAGATCTGTAAATCTAGTTCAGCGGTTCAAGCCGTTCTGAAGGGAAGAGATACATTTGAAATGTAAACATTGACATTTGAATTTTTCCAGGTGGACGGAAACAGTAATAAAATCTACTGCCAAAACCTGTGTCTTTTGGCGAAATTATTTTTGGATCACAAAACTCGTAAGTACCAAGTGAATTGCCCTTACGAAGCTACAAAACCTTTTGAAAGAGAAGAGAGCTACATATTTTTTCTCAATTTCTAGTTTACTATGATGTAGAGCCGTTCTTGTTCTACGCCTTGACTAAGAACGACAGATACGTAAGTTTGTAACAATCTTCTAAATTAGAGTGGAAGGAATGCAGTTCCACGTGCTGCTGGAACCAGTTGTAATGCTTTGTATCTTTTTGCAATAGGGGTGTCATCTCGTCGGATACTTTTCAAAGGAGAAACTCTGCCAACAAAAATATAACGTTTCTTGCATTATGACTTTGCCTCAGTATCAGCGACAGGGATTTGGGCGATTCTTGATTCATTTTAGTAAGTGCTTATTTTACAATGCTGTAAAATTTAGCTCAAATTCAATGAACAATTACATAATTTAGCAGGGCTGGGCATATTACATTGGAAAGTAATTGGAATTACATATTACAAATTACACGTCGAGCTGCAATTACAAAATTACAAATTGCAAATTGATGCCTGTGTAATAGCAATTACATATTACAAATTACATTTTTTATCGTGTAATAGATATTACATATTACCAGCACCAACTGTCAATCTAGTTGGTGCTGATATTACAGATTACTTTTCAACAAAGTTTAAAATTGTACGCACATATTCATATGTTGCCAGCCGTCAGAAGCATTGATTTCTCATGGATCAATGTAATTTGTGATTTCGAATGTAATTGGATTACTTTTAGCAAAATTTTTGGAAATTACAAGTTACATATTACACGCCAAGCTATCAATTACAAAATTACATATTTATTCCGTGTAATTCCAATTACATATTGCAAAAATGTAATCCGATTACGTAATTCGAATTACTGGTAATATGCCCAGCCCTGATATTTAGGCTGTATACAAATAATTTGGTTTGTTATGTCATTTAAAATCAAATTACTTCATTGCAGGCTACCTCTTATCAAAAATGGAGAAGGTCCTTGGGACTCCAGAAAAACCTCTTTCGGATCTTGGCCGTGTTTCCTATCATTCGTATTGGAAATCATCAGTGCTGGAGTATCTTCATGAGATTGGCAAAGTACCTTCTATTACTATTGATGTAAGCAAACTTGGATGAGCATGAAGGATCAAGAATGTTTATTCTGCTTACTAATAATTTTATGTTCTTGTAACAGCAAATCAGCCAAGCCACGGGAATGTCAGGTCAGGATATCGCGACTGCACTCCAACTTCTTAACTTTGTGAAAAGAATTCCCGACGCCAGCAGTGGCCCGCGAGGGTACAAAATGGCACTTTGTGTTGACTGGAAAATGGTTGAGACACATGCGCTTCGCGTTTCACTAAGCAAGACCAGAATTAATTGCGATCCGGACGCACTTCGCTGGAGGCCGTTAGTATACAAATATGGAGATGACGACAATGGAAGCGGAACAAGTGGCTCTCCAGCCACGGAAGTGGTTCAAAGGTAAGCTTATGCGCTTGAAACTTCTCTAATCTACTATCTCTAATCTATCACCACTTACAGTTCACCCATAAGGAAGACTCCTGTGGCAGCAGCAGTTTCTTCACTAGAAAGACAAAAGGCGGATATTGTGAAGTCTCCTTCGAAAAACAGCCTGAAGAAGAAAAACAAAAAGAAAGTCCCGGAGAAAGTTAAATCTGAGTCCGAGGAATCAGATGAATCTGATGTTGACGATGACAACGACAATGACGACGATACAACCAGTGAGGACAGTACAGAACGTCGTGGGCATGACCGGGATGGTGATGCGGCCGCTCATCCCGGTCATAATCTGGATGACTCTGATGATGATGACCATGAAACAAGAGGAAAGTCACAGCCCAAGAAACGAAAAGGTGCTAACGACAAGACAGAAACACCACCATCGGCACCAGCAAAGAGAGGAAGAAAAAGAAAAATCACTATTGATTCTTTTGATGGTGATGACGTTGTGGACGAAAAGGCTAAAGACAAGATTTTGGGAAAAGTTTTGAAAGCCAGAGCGAAGAAAGTTGCAAATCTTGAGGAGGAAGAAAATGCACATTCTATTCGGAAATCCACCGAGAAACGGATGAGGACAGCTTTACAAGAAACTAAAAAAGCAGGCCTACCACATCCAATGCGAAAAGAATTTGTGAAGGAGTGCAAGAAACACAGAAATGGTTCAGTTGAAAAGGCGAGGAAAAGACGTGAATCCAAATCACCTGGGTTAACTATAATTCATGGTGAAAGGTACGATGGTGAACCCACGGAACCAGTCCGCCACCATGACGAAACCAATCGGGACTCTTCTGTTCGTGAATCATCACAACCACGAAACGGTGCTGAGCAAGAAGAGAAAAAGGACGAAGAGCCAGTTGATCCTGAAAAACAAAAGAAAGCCAGAGCAGATCGTTACAATCGTCGGTTATCGAAGAGGAGTCATCGAGATGATGACGATGACGATCAAGAGAAAATGTCAAGCCCGTCGAATTCTCCTCTACCCACACCCACATATAAAAAGAAAGCTCGAAGGGAAGACGGCGAGCTGCTGACAAAACCAAAAGAAAAATCAGCAACTCCGGCTCATCCCAGAAAGGGGAAGAAAATCCGACGCTTCAAGGGGTATAAATATTGGGGTGCACCGCCGCCCAGCGCGAAGAGAAAGCGAAAACCTGTCGCAATTGTGGCTCCAACAACTTCACTCTCCAAGGGAAAAGTTTTCAGTTCAGTTGTTGACGAAACAGGATTAATCATGACTGTCACAGCCGAAAGCACTGCAACGCCACAGGACGACCGACGTAAAAATTCTCGGGATGAATCAGCTCAAAAGGAGTCAGCCAGCTTGAAACAGACATCTTCTCATTGCCAACACATTTCTGAGGAAGACCTCGCCAAGGAAGGAGAAGAGTTCGGAAAAAACGCACTCAAGAATTTTGAGGATGACGAGTTAGATGATCTCGACAGTGACAATGAAACATCGAATGATTCCACCCGTCATCAACATTTTGATATCTTTGATAAGCACCATCGTTCTGGCGCTGAAAATAATTTCGCAAATTCAAACTTTACACGGGAATTGACGACAGCCAACAACAATTTACCTGACAACAATGACGATGAATATTCCCATCATTCGAATTTTGATGAAATGCGCGGAGATCCTGAAAGACCCAAGGAACCTGATTCAGAAAGTCTTCGGGTCATTCCAAGTGGCCCATCAAGCTGCAACACTGTTTACGACGACTCCTCTGATTTGAGTAGCCAACCGAGTCTCCCTCCCTCTAATGGTAATGGAGGGAATGGTCACATGTATGAACAAGATCACCGAAGTTCTAGCTCATGCAGTGGCGGAAATCCACCTTCATCTAATGGATCCTGCCAAATGAGTCAAACCCAAGGTCAACAGCAGATGAGTCAAATTAATCCAACTCGTGGTCCAGTTTTGGTAATGCCCCCTCACTCGGATGTTCAAATGCAACAAAATGTGAACCATGCGAACATGTATCAGACGGTGCAACAGCACCCAACGAATCAAGTTAATCAAACACAGCATCAACAACAGCAAACTATTCAGAAAGGTAATCACAAGATTTTAATTTTTAAAAGCATTAATCGGGTAGGCGTGTAGTACAATGCATTGGTTGTATTTTTAGCACCACCTCAAGTCTCACAGCCGCACGGAAATTCAATGATAAATAAAATGCCGTCACCTTCATGCCAGCTTCAACAAGTGCAACATCATCAGCAGCAACAGGACATGACTAACATGGCAAACATGGGCTATTCACAAATGACGAATTTATCAGTTCCAAATTACGGTCATGTCCACAGCAATCAGTCTTGCCCTCCTGGAAGCGTGGAACCCATGGATTCTTCTGTGCATGGCAACTTGGAATCTCCACATTCGATAGGGAGCAACAGTTCTTTAGAAACTCATCATCCTCATGGTCCACCTTCTGTTGAGAACTACCATCATTCACAGCAACAACAGCAGTATCACCAGCAACAGCAGATGTACGATTCTATGCACCACGTTGCGCACTCACCAATGATGGGACAAAACTCCGGCTCGACTCCGTCTCATTCTCAACAGCAGGTATCCCAAATGATGGGGCACAAAACAACATCACAACAACAAAGTAAGACAATCATTGTTGTACTACACTGTATGTAAAGAATGTTATGCAAATATTTGATTTGATTATGTTGCAGACATGAATTATTTGAACTCTGCTCCGCCAACACCACAGAGCATGAACATCCATCACTCTTCACCTCCTACTCCACAGAGCCAGTCATCAATTCATCATCACCCATCGCCACCACAAACTCATCATAATCACATTCCTCAGCCATCCCCTCCATCCGCGCAAAACTACCAGCATCACCCATCTCCTCCAATCCAGCACCAACAGCCTCAGCTTCAGTTTCAACAGTCTGCAGCTGGAAAGGCTCAAATGTCTCCTCATGTCACCCAACAGGGAGCGAGCTCTCCTCAAAATTTAAGCCTCTATCAGCAACAGCATTATGGAGGAAAACAAATGTCTCCTAATCCTCCCTCACGAATGATGTGTCAATCGCCTTCCGTATCACAGCAATCCGCAAATTCTCCTCAAAATCTAACTTCCTATCCTGCTCAGCAACAACAACAAATGCTGAATTACCATCAACAACATGACATGCATTCCCATGCTTCAAGCCGTGTAATGACACATAACAGTCATACATCTGTGATACATCAGAGGACGATGACACCCTCTCCGATGCCTACCGCTCACCATCAGGCCTCGCAAGGTAAGAAATTCAACGTTTTTTCTATAATGAATAATTTTCTAAAAGTACTTGTGAAAAGCAGGGCATCAAGTTGACAGTAGAATGGCGGCAGCGTATGGTCAAGTGTCGCACAATCTACATAGCAGCGGTCAAGGAACTAATTCTTCTTACATGTACCATCACGGACCGGCGCCATCTCATTCTCAACATCATTCCTCTGTTCCGCCAGCATCCCCTGCTCCTCCAGCTCCCGTGAACGCGGGAAATTCAGCCAGTCAGCAACAATCCTCCCACTCACAGCGCCTTCAAGCGTCGACATCATCAATGTCTACAAACCAGTCCCAGGCTTCCTGTCCAAGCATAATGAAGCTCCAACAGTTAACGGGCTCAATCGAAAGGTGTCAATCGATTCCTCCAGGAAGAAACATCATGACACCTCCACCACAACAGCATAATGTTCCTTCACCCAGCGCACTACCTAGACCTGCATCTGTGGCTCCAAATTTTATGGGAAGCATGAATTCCTCAATATCTCCTTCTATGTCAGCATGCCAGAGTTACTACCCTGTTCCAGTACATACTCCTCATAACCCGGCTCCTGCACCGACAACCAAACCTAGCAGAAGTTCCTCGGCATCTGCGACATCTTCCTCTACTGGATCTTCATCAAAATCCTCCAAATCATCAAGACATTCAGTCAATTCTCATGGTTCCACCGGAAATGCCACATCTGGTCTAATACAACCTTGTCCCCCTTCAGCATCCCTTCCCCCAACTTTTGGCCATCTGCATAACCAGTATGGACATTACCAGCAATTTGCGGCAGCACAATATTTATCTTTTCAGCATACTCAAATGGCAATGATGCATAGCCATGGTTCCTCAGGGTCCGGCTCTGTAAATCCTGCTTCACAATACCAAGACCCGAGAACTGGTCATGGGCAATCAGCTGCTGCAATGTACCAATATCCCTACTCGTCATTGATGCCCCAATTGAATCCAACAATGAGAAGATAATTTGAACGGTGTGACCTGGCGAAAGCACTTTGACTAATAGTGTGTAATTGCACGTTTAATAGGTTTAGATGTATGATATGTGGAAGAGAAATGAAGATTTTAATTTATTTGGTAATTCTGTAGAAATGTTGCATGTGTAGATAGAATTAATCGGATAAGCTGATGTTGATCTTCTTTGGTCGCGTCTTTTATTGTTCTAACGATATATCACTTGATTTGTGTATTGGAGAAGGAATTTTATCTTGTTGCTAATTGCTAAGAGTTTAGAATCGTAGCCAGCGGCACTGTGTATTGCCGATATGGATTTATTCGTGTATTATGAAATCATATCCTGTGATGCTTGCTTCTTCAAGCCGTAGTTTATAGGAGAACACATCTACGCATACCTGGCAAGACTAACTTATTTAAACTATCTTGGAAAGTAATTCCTGTAGGGGCTAAGCTTGTTCCTGTGGAAGAGGTAATCGGATAGTATGGTAAACCTGTCACACTTGTAGGCTAATTTTTAGACATGATGTATTTGCCAACATCATTCACTGTATGGATACGTGGATTCAGGATTTTAGTTGCACGTATTGTTTAGAGCTGATGAATTAATCCTGTATATTCTTACCTACATTTTGCCAGTTGGATTTAAGAGCGGTCAAATAAATAAAAGCATCACAATTATTTGAACTTGTTTCTAATCTTTATTGTTCAGTACGAGGTCTAGCAATTTAAGAATTGGGCTCATTTATCTTGATTTTATTCAGTAATTTGGGCAAGTAACTTGATTTGATTTGTAGAAACATTTTCTACAAACAGGAACTGAAAAGACCGTTCACATCAAATTTGAAAAACACTTTACCCTTTTGAGTTGACCCCATAATTTGAAACAGGAACAGGGATTTTAGATTTCGACATAGATTGCGACGGTTTGTGTGTAACCAGAGCAAATGAAGGCGTTGGAGGTGTGATCTTCAATTTCGCTTTGGGAGTCTTGTTTGCAATTGCAACTGGTATTTTCGACCTGTTCTCAAGCTGGGAACTGCACTTTTCGTTCGAGGAGCCTCCAGGCTCTCTTCCGGGTTTTGATAGCTTTGATATATCCTGCGTGTTTTTGAAAGTCTCACTTGAATAAAATTTAGAGTCACCTGTATCACCGGCCTTTTCATCAACTTTCGGCATTTCTACTGCGTCTGTCTCAGGTTTATTCGTGAGGAACACATCCATTGCGGTCTGTTTCTCATTTTTTGGGCCTGGCATAAATTCAATTTTTTTGGCTTTTTGCTTTTGAAATTTCTTTCCTCTCTTTGCTTTTGGGAGCACTTGGACGCTGGAGAAATTTTTGCCATGACTGACGGGGGAGGCTACACAAAAACGCAAATGATTCACTTTATCATCATTCAATTTGAATAATTCGTCCATGCCAGTAGTGTGATATTTGTCACAGTCCCAATGCCCATCATGGAATTGGTGTGGATCTTGCAATCCGATAATGTGCGGTGGCACCATTCGATCATCGATGATTTGTTTGCTTTCTTGTCTTTGTGCATAAGATTTTGTAGCTTTCTCTTTACAATCGCTACAGAGTTTAGTAGGCTTTGCATCCAATACGGAGAAACCCTTAAATTCTCCACCATTAAATCCCATGTACTCAAGTGCAGCTTCCTTAGTCATCAAATTCAGTTGGCTTTCCTCCTGCAGATTTGGATGGAATTGTGTTTCGGATACATTGAAACTCAGATAAATATTGTTGGCCGCTTCAGTCTGCTCTTCTGAGGAATTTGGGACGAGAGAT